>ML803443.1:198813-225839 GCA_009831015.1 Picea engelmannii | reverse complement strand
GCTCACACAACAATGAGTCCATTATCCCACCTTCATTATGATATGTCTTAGACCAGAGTTCAAAGGATAGAGCTAATTGAATGATAATCATGCGATGAAGAGGGTTGAAGGTCCTTTCATATCCATGAACCATGTGTGCATTCGAAAAAACACAATGATGAGACATGATGAGATAAAAACACTTCCTTTTGGATACATCACAAATGACTAGGGAAATGTTTGATATTTTGTTTCCCCATTGACCCTAAGAACCCCCTCTTTTAACATCCAGGCCTCATTAGAAAACATGTCTACTTGGTGGTTCTGCTCCCTCAAAACTTGGAGGAATTAATTTTTTTAAATCCCTTTACCTCATTAAAATCCAAAGCTAGAATGGAATCTAGAGAATAATCAATTGGAAGAGATTTCTTAGTCATTTGATTGACTATTGCACTTGAATCTCCTACTACAATCAATTATTTTGTTTGGAGGTTAGCTATTATTCTTAATCCTTGAAACAAAGCATATGCTTTTGCCTGGTTAATATAAGATTTCCCTAGTTCTCATGTAAAGATTGCTTCAATTTTTCATTTTAAATTTGATCCACTTATATGTGCACGGATCATGAAACCATTTAATATATTCTCTTTGGATTTAACCAAATGTCTAACCACTACTTCAAGGTGATTCCATGGCTCTAGGAACAACCCTCATGAGAATTGAACCTTGCCTAATGGTGAAAAATCCCTTATTTTCAGCCATTAGATTCAACTCTAGATGATATAAATATCTAATTTTAATAATAATTTAATTAATAATTACATTTTATACATTAAATTAATATACAAATTTTATTTATTTATTAAATTGACATATAAAATTTTCTTAATAAGAAGATAAGGAACTTTTTCAATTTCATACTCTCACCATGTCACTACTCATTCACCTATGACGAAATTTAATACATTGTCTTTTTTAATTAAAACCACCCACGTTATTAGTCTTTTGTGATATATCTAATTGTGTTTTATTTATGGACAAGTCTAAATATTTGATATTTTTACTTCTTTTTTAGCAATTCTCACTTGAATCCAACTACAAGATTGTTGATGAAAATGCAAATTTTCATGACTCAAATTGCATAAATCAATGGTACAACTGATATATATATGGAATTCCAACGATTCTTCTAAATTTCAGGCTGAATTTTGGGCAAAACTGGTCAAAAAATGTGACCAACAAAAAACTTCTAAAAGTTGAATGTTTATACTACGCTTTTATTTATAATCCATACTTTGTTTATTTGTTTTATTAATCTTTATTTAAATAAATTTAAAAAAATAAAATTTATGTATGATGTTTTCATTGTACCAAGAGGTTCTCTATAGTCTAGTATGGGGGAGATGTTGTCATGTACATACATAACATTACATTAAAAAATAATAAAAATAAAAGTTGGCTCAATTAAATAGGCTTCATTACACATTAAACACATACATATTTATATATATCAAATAATATCTAATGATTGCAATAAAAACCTATGAAGGAAAACATGCTCATTCTCTAAGTCCTTTGGCTATTGTTGCTATGCATGTTAGCTCATCCAACCAACTCATTGGTGAGGTGATGAATACAAAAAATTTCATTGCAGAAAACCAATTTATCCCTTGCATTTCCAAAGTATAGACCTCGAGCACGTTTCCCAAAATCACTCTTGACCTCATAGACAACCGCCTAGTTGACTAGGATTATAGACATGTATGACTAAACAAAAGTCGAAACAATTGTCTCTCTGCTTCCGGATAAAGGTATAGTGTGCATTGGACAAATTGCATTAAAAGAGTAATGAGTGGGATGGAATAAATCTACGGTACAACCATTGATTGTAATAAAATAATGCATGTTATTGCCTGCATGAGCCATAAAATATAAAATTCTTTCTTCCAATGTACATGGTTGTTCACTGCGATTAAAATATGTTTCACTCTTCCTTTTATGTTACAAGTTAGATGTTTAGCATTTATCTCTTATTACACTGAAGGTGTTTGTTGGCACAGGGGAAGACCCGGGGTTCAATTCTTCAACAATGCACCAACAAAACCCTAACTACCGGCCCTTTCGATAACACCTGCGAAGCATATGAAGTCTCACCTGAGGTAGAGGCAGGGGGGTTATAGGACACAAGTGTCTACAACCTAGATGGGACACAAATATGTGATCACAATACTTAACAGAGCACTTAGCAATTAACATTCATTAGTCTTTTACCGTTATTTACATCACAAATAAAAACACTAATTACAGAACATCGCAGTATTCAACAAGATATAAGAATATCTAACCATTTAACACGTAGCATCAAACAGATGTAGCATTCATTCATGTTATTAAGCACTAAGCTTCTACATCATATGCATCTAATATACATAAAGATTCAACACTAAGCATAAATCACATCAATAACACAAATCAAGCACAACATAGGATATATGTGGTTCACCCAGAGCGTGGGGCTACGTCCACCAACTCTTCATCTTGTTTATTATCTTCTTTCAATCTTCTTACATGCACAAAGCCACAAAACCAACTCTACATAGGACATGAGATCTATGCGCACTTCACCAGATCCTCCTTCCCTGAGTTTGGCACATCACAAAGCCTTCTTAGAATCACTTGCACTTAACTCTGCAAGTTCTCAACATATAGTATGCACGAAGCCTTCACAACTAATCACACTTAGCAACCTTTACATATCTTGCACAAAGCCAACTTAGATCTAATGCCTCTTACAATGCCTAGCTACTTATTTATACATTTACATATGGGGCCTAAGTATGGGTAAACCTATGGGTCGACATCCCATACCCGTTACATAATCCCTGCAACCAAAAATCCCACAAAAGGGGACAAGATCCCGCGATCTCTGCTTCGCCTGGGCACTCCGTCTTCGACCTGCCTATCGAAGTCCCAAAAATGGTCAAACACGACCAAGTTTCTCCAAAACTTGGTCGAGGGCCAACATGCCCCCTACACTCACCTATGACTCGTCCCGAGTCACTCTGATCTGGGAAACTCTGCTTCGAAGGCCTCGTGTTTGGCTCGAGCTGCCTCGAATTGCTTCTTCGCCAGGGCCTCCTGTTCAACGAACTCCTAAATGACTTTCTTGGTGACAGGTCCTTCCAAGCGTTGTTCCACTGTGGTGACCACTTGTTCCAGCTGTGCACCTTGTCCCTCAATCTCCTCAAAAAGTGTGCAGGATTCTTCCTGTACCAACTGAAGTCTCTGGGTCACATCCATGGCTTTACTCTAGATGGCATGGACCTGCTACTGAACTGCGCGATGTTCATGTGACCTTTTCATCTTATCGACCACTGACAGTAGTTTCAACTATGCTTGTACTGTCACTGCTTGTTGTTTTTCTTCCTGGAGCTGTGACTCCAATGTTCTTAGTTCTAGGTCCTCTGCAAGGCACTTATAGGTATGCGCACTTCGATTGCTAAGTTGTTTGCATTCTAAGGCCAATGCCTTGATTCTTACAACTGTGCTCTGGGTAGTTTCTTCCCTCTAATCTCGCACTTCCTACGGAGTGCTCGACACTGCTTGCAATTCCAGTTCTTCTACTCTTGCTTGGAGCTGTTGAATGGCTCCAATAAGCTTCCCCACTTGGCTATTAGTTATTTCCTCTTCCATCTGTGCCAGGCCCGACACAGAATGAAGTTCTCTAATGAATGCTTCTTTAACTCCAATATGCTCCGCGAGAAGCTATTCATTTTCCTTCTAGATATGTGCTCTATCCTATGCAAACTTTGTCTGGAGGTCATCTTTCTCTTGCTTCACAACCCAACACTGCTCTAGGGCTTCCTCCTTTGCTTTCTTAAATGCCTCTGTGCCCTGCTCTTTTTCTTCCTGGACCCGACGAAGGTGAGCCTCTGTCGCATCTGTTATTCTACGTAGTTGGGCAGGTTCATCTCCTACTTCTATGCCCACTGATGACACCGATGCCATAGATACTGCGTGGCTTGAATAAAGAGGCTCCTGTATCCCTTTGATCTCTACCTCGATCCGGTCATACATTGTCTCCTGTTTGGATTCGCTTCGCTGCAAAATGTCCTCAGAAGTATCTGATACAACTGCGATGATGAGGTCGATATCATCTATCGTAAGTATAGTATGTAAGTGGGGCTTATTGGCACGTGAATTATTTTGTGATGAGGGTTTATTTGGAGAAACATTTCTTTTCTTGGATGTCTCTGTCCCCATAAGGGGATCTTTAGGTGGCGTTACTTCGCCCTGTTCCTTCTTGTCTTCTTCCCCTTCATCATCTTCTTTGTCTACTTTGTCACCTCCTCCTGCTTCAGGTGAATATGGTGTAGTCTCCTCTGATGCACTGTGAATTTCCTGTACTTCTTCCTTCTTCTTCTTCTTGCTACTTCCTGGTCCATCATACTCTTCCCGGGTGACTACATGACTTCCGATGAGGTTGGGGTCAGAGAGTTCTGTCTGTTCGACTGGTACAAGGAATTATTCAGGCCATTCCTTGGTTATTTCCTCCATGTCTTCCTCAGTGAGTGAACTAGGTAGATATCGGTGGCCACCCACCTCTTCCAACTGGCTCAAAACAATTTTCTGACAATTTTGGCAATTTACTATTTTAGCAGTTTTAACTTCCTGGGCCATTTTTGAGGGCCTAAATGAAGGTTTTTTTTGGGATCGATCTTCTCAATGATATTCAAGGGCATGATTGAGCCCACAAAATGAATCTCCTCGATGATACCTTTCCAACGGGCTATCATACTCCTAAAATGAAGATCGTATGCAAAAGTTACGACCCCGGGAAGTTGATGTACTAACTTACCCAAACGGGGCCCACATGACTTTTGGCGCTTCATCTCCTAGGGTTAGGTTTTTAGATGTCTAGGGTTTTTGGCATTCCTGTTTATTGTAAAAAAATTCCTTCAGAGCCTCATTGTAATCATCTTCTCGCGAATGAGTGCAACCGTCACATCTCTTCTCAGAGATAAGCCGCCACCATTCCAACAAGCTTGTTTTCACTGCATTTTACAGTTTCAACTTATTTCCTTATTGAATAGAAAACCAATTTTACTGTATCTCTGTTATTTTGTGTTAATCACCTGTTAATAATCTGTAGTCATTTTGTTCTTCTCATAAAATTCGGATCAATGAGTTTGTAATAGGATTGGAGCTCTTCCTTGTGTTCGTCTCTGTGCGTAGTAATGTAAATGAAGTGCCTTTCTTTGCAGAACTTTGCTATTGGCCTGAACCTATGAAGTGTATTCAGAGTCATTCGAGGGAAGGATTCAATGGCCCTTTTCAACTACAAGTAATAGGTGTGGAACACAACATTGGAATTCCATTGCTTCGCCATGTCGCTCGAATGCCAGAGGGTAGTGAACCTCATGGCCAGTGGTTCAGACAACTCGAATTCAGGAAAGGTTTCTCCCTCCAACATCTCTCAGGTGATGAAGGCAACGATAATCAACAACCAGCTGAAGTGAAACTCGTAGCCCTGGTATTGCGCTTCACGAAAATCTTGCTCCAACTAGTTGATGAGGTAGCTCGCCCAGTTTATCTGCATCCCTTCAATGCACTTTCCTGTGAGGTCGATGACGAACCCCGTGACCTGTGTCGATTTATTCTTCCTGATGAGCTTACCAGCGATAAACTAGCAAGCTAGGTGCACTGCGCCATTTTGGATGGAGGATACCTTGTAGCCCCTCTTTCCTTTTTCCACATCGTCATAGGTGTCCTTTATTCGCTACGCTAGGGTGTGATCTGCAACCTTCCTTGGGTAAAAATCCCGAGGGTCCGGTCCTTACATGCTCAATCCAGTGATATGGTGGATCAATGCTGGATCTACAGTGATGCACCTATCCAACCACATGTAACCACCATGGTAGCACGACAGGAGGATTTTAACACACATGTTAACCTCCTGATGTCTGCCGAAGTGTGGTATCTTCATAACATTAAATATTGTTGATCTTATGATGTCCATGGTCCACGACTGGAGGATTATCTTTGAATTCTTCCCCATTTTCTTTGTCAAGTACTTATGTGGTGCGAGAATTCCATAATTCTTGCAGTCTCCCAAGTTGAAATCACTGATCTTTAGCGTCAGAATCTGTCCTAACTGCGGTCCAACTGCGCATATCCCCTTTGGGAGGTACGCAATGATCAATGCATAGTTGAAGTCCCTTGGGACGTTGTCATGACTAACTGCGCTAGCTAGAGGTGGGATATAGTTGGGCAGGATCGACGGGATGAGCTTTGCATTCACAAAGTCATCACGATGTTTGCTCCATTTCTCTGTCATAGTTTGGGATGGCCCAGATCGATGTGAAGTCAATGGGGAGGCTTGCAATCCTCTCGTTGATGAGGCCTGTGCTCCTGTGGACATGAGCTTCTCAGCCATGAGGTCAATCAAAATCTCTTCGATGAATTTCTCTACTGCTCTAAGGTCGCCTGACATGCACGCTCATGATCAAATGTCTCAGATAGGTGGACAAACACTCAAGGTAAGAAGAACAGGTGGCGAGGTCTCAATAAGCACTGCGCGAAAGAAATTAGTTCTCTATGGGCTCAGATAATCACAATTCGTAAAAGTGTCCTCGGTGCAAGATTCAGTGGGTTAAATCGACAACATCGTAATAGACTCCTCCAATGGGCAAGAATTCTTCAATCAATACAATTCCATCCGTTATGGCGCGGTCCCAACGGTCCAATGGCGATCTTTTCGACAATAACTACATTTCTAGATGTTCTAGAGCGTCATTCTAATGGTCAGGATGCCTCCAACGATCATATTGCTTCGCCATGTCGAAGTGCTAGTCTGAGTTGTTCTACTATTCCAGTGAAGTTCAAGTTATGAAAGCCTTCCTTCTGCAAAGTCCTCTCTGGAACCTCCTACAATTTTTCTAGCTTTGCTTTCTCCTTACTGAGCTTTCTTTCTTTCTTTCCATTGATTTGTGTCTTTGGATTCCTCTTTCCATTCTTGTTCTTATATTTTCTTAGCGTAGTAACTTTGCACTGCTAGGGGTCTTTCACAGGGCTCGAGGGTAATACTTCTTCTCTTACTTTTTTTGGAGTAGGTGCTCTTCTCTTTTGAATGGATAAGTTCTTTAAGCCTTCTTGTGTTCTTTCAACTTCGATAGTCAGGTCTCTAGCCCTCAGTTGCTTCGACTTGTCCTCCGGTTATTCTATTAATCGGGCTATTCTTCTAGCCATGAAATCCCTTAATTCTTGATTTTTTTGTTCTATATCTTCCTCTTATTCTTTACTTCAGATCTGATCTCTCTCAATCCAAGTCCTTCCTAACAAAAGTGCAAAAGGAGCACTATTCTCAACAAACTTAATGACCTCAAATTCTTCTTGTGTCGATGTTCCATGAGCACTCATAAGTACATGAGTAAGTATTCCACATAGGGTTATCATCTTTCCTTTAAACAATCCTATTCCTCCCAATGAAGGAATCATAATAGAGTTTCCAAAAATTTCCCACGTACTTTCTGGCATAATGTTCACTTGTGTTTTTGCATCAAATACACAGTCTATGTCAAAGTATCCTATTCTTGTTTCTATGCACTGCTTCGCTTTTAAGATCTCTGGTAAACTAATGCTTCTGTTATCATTCAATGTTTCTTTCATCTACAATAATATAGCCTCTGATTCTTTCTGGTCCTCTAGTATATTCTTAGTCCCTTGACCTTCCTCATGGGTTTCTTGTTTCATGTTCATCTTCTCAACTTTAGCAATCATTATAGGGAAATCTAAAAATTCATGTCCAATAGCTTTACAACAAAGGAAAATAGGACCTCTACCAGGGCAATCCTTAGCAATATGTCCCGGTATTCTGCAACTACAACAAAGAGTCAATCCTCTCTTTCTCTTAAATGATCCCAAACCTTTCCTGTACTGCATTATGGGATCACAGTGATGGACCTGTAAAAAATTCTTTCTAGGATCCTGCATACACTTATTTGTCCAAAAATTCTTTCTATGCATAGGAATAACATATCTTTCACTATTTGTATAAGGTCTATTCATATCACATCTTCTTTCTTCTAGCTATGCCCTAGTTTTCAGACTAGGACAAAATCTATCAAACATATCTAGATCCATTCTTTCGAGACACAAATTTCCACTTATCTTACCTTTATCAGAGCACAAAGCTTTAAGATATTAACTCTTTTCTTTAGATCAGACTTCTTGTATTAGCACATAGCTTCACAAGTCAAGTAGAGTACTGCGCACTACAACATCATATCTACTTACATAGATTTCTCTTTTCCTCAGTTCCAAACAATCATAGTTTCAGGTGCCGACAACTGAACCATTTGTTGGCATATGCGCAAACCCGGGGTTCAACGCTTCAACAACGCACCAACAAAACCCTAACTACTGACCCTTTCAGAAACACCTATGAAGCAGATGAAGTCTCACCTGAGGTAGAGGCAGGGGGGTTGTAGGACTCAAGTGTCTACAACCTAGCTGGGACACAGATCTATGATCACAATACTTAACAGAGAACTTAGCAATTAACAGTCATTAGTCTTTGACCCTTATTCACATCGCAGATAAAAACCCTAATTACAGAACAACACAATATTCAACAAGATCTAAGCATATCTAACCATTTAGCATGTAGCATCAAACAAATCTAGCATTCATTCATGTTATTAAGCACTAAGCTTCTACATCATATGCATCTAATATACATAAAGATTCAACACTAAGCATAAATCACATCAATAACACAAATCAAGCACAACACAAGATATACATGGTTCACCCCCAGCGTGGGGCTATGCCCACCAAATCTTCGTCTTCTTTATTATCTTCTTTCAATCTTCTTACATGAAAAGAGACACAAAACCAACTCTGCATAGGACATGAGATCTGTGCGCACTTCACCAGATCCTCCTTTCCTAAGTTTGGCACATCACAGAGCCTTCTTACAATCACTTTCACTTAACTCTGCAAGTTCTCAACACATAGTATGCACAGAGCCTTCACAACTAATCACACTTAGAAACCTTTACATATATTGCACAAAGCCAACTTAGATATGATGCCTCTTACAATGCCTAGCTACTTATTTATACATTTACAAATGGGTCCTAAGCATGGGTAAACCCATGGGATGACATCCCATACCCGTTACATAAGCCCTGAACCCAAAAAGCCTGCAAAAAGGGGGCAAGATCCCGCAATCTCCACTTCGCCTGGGTGCTCTGTCTTCAACCCACATGTTGAAGTCCTAAAAATGGTCAAACATGACCAAGGTTCTCCAAAAATTTGTTGAGGGCCAACAATGTTTTATAAGGGAGAGGTTCCTCCAAAGGTTTCGTTATCTTCTGCATATCAAAACTTGCCATATGTTACTATTATTCATTGACAATCAACTAATTATTTCTTTCCACATGTCTTATCTTTCACCCACCCCAAATCCAAGTGGCAGCTTCTAGGCTTCTTCTGCATCCCTACCCTTTATTTCCATAATCAATTCCTGTCCCTATTCATTTTTGACTACCCTGTGTGACTGATTTATGACTTCCTCCCATGGAGTTTGAGTTTAATGCATAGGCTCCAAAAATCCATCTTCAAAATCCATTGCCTTAGATATCCTCTTTAGTTCAAATGCTCCACAAACTAGGCCCACTCTAGCCATAGATGCTCCAAAGAACCTGAATTTCCTTTGGTATTCTTCTTCATAATGGACATCTTTTGCTCATTTTCACACCTTCCTTCTTATTTCTCACACTTTTATTATTCTGCTCAGATTTCACACTTTCCTTCGGGATGGAGAATTCCTCAACAACACTATCAAATTTTCCTCTTAAGCTTCTTTTCTACTCTAGAAAAATCTGGGCTATATGATCCTTAGCATTATCCGAGATTATATTATTTTTATCGGTTTTCTTTAACATCTTGTCCAAATCATCTACATTATCCTTCAATATATTGATCAGTTGCCACTGAGATTCGAGCATACTCTTCAATTTTGTGACTTGTTCTTTTGGCCGAAGATCGCTCGGGCCTTGAGTCTCCAACTTCAGTCTTTTACTCTCCGACTTTTTGTCAAGGCCAATAGATTTTTTGAAGAATAAAGAAATGATCTTGCTCCACGACGTTTCAGGCTCTGCCTGAGATGAAATTCCGAACTTGGAACTGTCTTTGAAATCTTTAGGTTCATTTATTTCCTTTCCATCCATCTTAGAAAAAAATCCTCATCATGAGACTTGGAGGGTAGTTGATGATCGACAAAAAAGTATCACAATCCCATTAGTAAATGAAAAGTAACAATCACCCCGAGGAGAACACCATTTCTGCTGAAATCCAAAGTGTATTCTAATGAAAATGTTGGAGATATATGCATATTACGTGAAAAAAAGGAGACGATTTTTACATGGATTATGCATGTATTCAGGCATTGGAGAAGCAACATGATTTGTTGAGCTCTCTGTGCAAGCGAGCTTCTTTGATAAAACTTTTCGAGTAAATTTGAACAAAACCCCTAATATATTTGGGGGTTTTACATTATTTGGAGCGATGGAACCTTAGGGATCATAGTGCGACCTCTAACAATGCCATGCAGTACCATGCCTGGCGTTTGATAGATGCATGCAAGTCCGTGGAAGGAATATATTGAGGTGGGGTTTAAACCTAGGAGTAAAGAGGATCATGATTTCAAGTATCCAAGTAGTAGTGAGGGTTTATAGTGGAGCTACATTAGGCTTAAAAGTGGTGCTAAGCCTCTAAAATTGTGGAGTTGTGGAGCTAGAAAAAACGAATTTTGTTTTAAAATTGTAGAGTTAGTAATTGAACATATAAATGTGATATATTCCTTTTTATAATAACTTTTATTTACAAAATTTAATCAACCAAGTATCCAATAAAATATTTCCATTTTTCCTATTTCACAGAATGTTTGACATTGCTTGGATGCCTAACTGACATGAGCTATTCTTTAGGGCTTTGTTGAAAATGT
Source organism: Picea engelmannii (assembly GCA_009831015.1). Lineage (NCBI taxonomy): Eukaryota > Viridiplantae > Streptophyta > Pinopsida > Pinales > Pinaceae > Picea > Picea engelmannii. Next base: position 214,849 of record ML803443.1, on the reverse strand, counting down.
AGAGTTATTTCTTTTAATGTTTCATTGCAATGTTTTTAATGTACCTGCAACTTCGATTATCATTGAGAATATGATATACATTAGTATTACGTTTTGGGTGCATAACAATGCTAAGATTGAGAGGAAAATGTGCTCTACTCAAAACTTTGAAATCTTGAAAACAAAATAGGTGCAAGAAATTTGACCAATTGTCTTTGTTTGGTCTACGCTGAGGTACAAGCTGCAACAACATTAAAGTATCTCCTATTTATTTTTCATAACGAGAAAAAACGGAAAAGACGTTGTATGTATTGCCCTCAATGAAATCATAACTTTATAATATATAATGATAACTTTATAGTTTTTTTTTTAATCAAGTCATAATTCTTTGATCTTCATAACTTTATTTTGTTTTGTATCAGGTGGGATTTGGTTTAATTTTAGTGTCATTTAACCTCATGGATTTTTAAGGCAATCTTCTAGCGATATGGAAAATTGCTTTCTTGCATGTTTTACATTCTTAATTGTGATATTTCATAAAAGAAATACCCTATTTGAAGTTGTGATTGGTTGGAATAATGGTTTGTTTTTTCCTCCCTCCTACCTATTTGATACATTTGTATTCAACACTGATCACTTGCTCAAATTGTTCACACTGGATTGTCACAAATGAAGCTTGCAATGCATCTAATTGGCATTATCTTCTACCCTCTATTGACCACAATGGCTAGACCAATTATATATGTAAGATAAATTCAAACACTTTAGTGGTGAGATGAAGGGTTATAGAAGAAAATCAGTTCGTTCTCAATATCAGTTTGTTTCTTTTTTCGTTGCATGTACATGGAATGGAGATTTAAATCAGTTCGTTCTCAATATCGCTTCAAAATCTCATGGTCTTGAAACAAAACAACCACGTCAATTCACTTTGGTGTTTCCTTTCCCTTGCTTTAGGGGTATGCTAGTTATGGATATATCATCATTTCATATCTACCCAACATATTACTCCTTATCATGGTATTACCCACATTCCCACTTTTCCAAGGTAATCCTTATATCATGCCTTCAACTTTTTCCATACGAAAATCAAGCTTATATTATTATATCATTATTTACCATGTTCTTTTCACTCGATAACAAGGGAAAATTTCCATACCAAAATCAAAGTTATATTATTATATCATTATTTACCATGTTCTTTTCACTTGATAAAAGCGAAAAAATAACAATTACAAAAAAAACATTCATGTCATATTGCTTCTTTAAATTCGCATGACCCAATTTTTCAAACATATCTCATGTCCCTCTCTAATATTTTATTATGCAAGGATTCTTTTTGGAACTATGATTTTGACATTTTCAACACCAAGACAAAAGGAAATATTTAATATTATGCCTCCAAGTCTTTATCACAACTTAAACAAGTGTTGCGTGGCAGCTTAGTCCCTGCCAAGTAGATTTGGAAATGGAGATGATAGTTGGCACCTTATAATTATTGATGATTATGATTATTGACATCTACTGAAATAATTCAGTATAGACACATTAAAATATGGGGATAGATGAGGATTATTGTTTAAAAAACTAATATTAACAATATGCTAACTAAAGGCTAATTAAAATAGATCTTTAACAATAAGCAAATCAAAGTTTAAATATATAAAATTAAATGAGAATTAAAAAAAAAATTAAATATTAAAACTTATGTTCAATTGTTTTTTAGAAATCAAATGATACAAAAATTTTAAATATTAAAACTTATGTTCAATTGTTTTTTAGAAATCAAATGATACAAAAATTTTAAATATTAAAACTTATGTTGAAATTTCATTGAATACATATACACTAAGACATTGAAAATATAACTTATATCTTAATTTACAATTATTGAAAAACAATCTAGCCACAAATACATGGAAAAAATAAAGTAATTAATATGAAATGGAATCTTCCCATAAAGTAATATGAAATGTAAAATGTAAAGAAGTTATATTATAATATAATCTCCTGTAAATCGTGGTTTAATGCGTTTTAATGGGAGATGTCCTCGAGCTTTTCGCTTATTAATGCCAATCTTTTCGAACCTGTGTGGTGAGTTGTCACTAATAAAAGCATAATTAATGTGCATTGGGAAGGGTGCAAAGGTGGCAGGGATGGAAGGGAGAGATAAATGATTTGAATTTTTTTTTAACCCGAGAAGAGTGAATCTTGTGAGTTCGATGAGTCCGGGGTCGAATTGTAGATCACAAAACTTTTGGGTGTAAGATGTGTATCACATAACATAGGGCATGAGATTTTGATAGTGCCAACCTGTGAACCGACGGTCCTAAAATTGGCTAAGTATGGGAAGGAATTGCGGTCAGTCGGACTCGTGATGTGAGGATATAGATGGAGATGAGAATATGTCAGTCCACCAACCCTGGAACCCGCGATCATAGAAATACGACTAAGTATAGAACCATATAGGGATAATAGAGGGGAAGAAGAAAAGGGAAAAACAGGTAAGTATAGAAGAGGGAAAAGAAAGGGAGAAAAGAACTTTATCCCTCGCACAACAACATTTAGTCTGATAATTATCAAGTGATAGAAACACATTAACTATGGGAAAGACATTCTCAGCTATGGAATATACTTGGAGCTCAACAAAGTCAGGTTCAAGTTTAAAGAGAATTTGTTTATATTTATTTCAATATTATTCATATTATTTTATTTTAATAGTATTTTTGTGGCCCAAATGTAAACCATGTTCCAATTTGAAGGGTATTTTCGGCTCATATATTTTTCTCAAACCCATAAGAAATAAACAAAAAATATATGACTTAACATTTTTATATGCAAGCATATTCTCAAATATGACAAGCTGTAATATATGCACAATATTAAATAGGAACATGGTGTCAACACCTAAGTTGCCATGTTGTATATGTTCATTGATTTGTTGTCTTTGTTAGAGGGATAGTGGCCACAAAGCTATGTCCTACTTGAATCTGATACCCTATCACAAATTATTCTTGCATGTAAAATGTAAGGAGCGAAAGTTGCAGATGCTGCAATAGAGTACCTTTAATTCAAATGGAAGTACTGGGTAGGGAAAAAAAAACCTTATCATGCATTTTTAATTATGGATCAAAGAGCCTCTTAAATTCTTGTAGAAAGATGTTCAATTCATCTATCAATAGCTGTACAGGCAAATGAGTTAATTTAATTTAATTTTTTTCAATAAAACAATATTAAACATTGAAAAACATCATAAATTTGCAGTCAACATGTTAACTAATATGTATCCACGAAAATTGTTTAACTTTTTTTTAAGATTACAAAAATTCAATAAAACAATGTTAAACATTGTAAAACACCATAAATTTGTAAAATGTGAGACCTTTAAAGAAGTCCCTCAAATGAAAGTAAAATAGATATAACAGAAAATGGAACATGTTTTTAAATTTTCTTGTAAAAAGAGAATTCTTGTGAATGGACCAGGAGATGCAGACATTCATATATGTAAAGTAAATAAATAGAACTTGCTCACATCCATCATAGTAGGGCTAATGATATCTGATCGCATAAAAAATAAAAGAAAATGATCGGCATCCAAAAGAGAACTTTGACACTGTGATACATGGGAAGAAAAAAAAAGATAATGATACAACAAACTCAAATATTTATATCCAGATAAACTGGGTTACAAAAGACAATCGAGATTATTTCCCAAAATAGATCTCTTGGAATTTGTAAAAAAAATATAGTTCAGTACATATTCTCTGAAATTTAAATGCATTTGTCATAATGTCTGGGATTGGGGCTCCCGCGGACCATAAAGAAAATATGTATAAGAATCAGTCTTGTAGAAAGAAGAAAGTGGGCGATGGAAGACAACAAGACTTGGAAAGAAGAAAGAGAAAATTGTTAGTCCTCAGATAAACCTTTCTATTTAAAGAGGTAGAGTAACTGGATGAAGAGATTGACAAAGACATAAGAATGTGATCAGTATGAACTTACTATGATGGTATCTCATGCCTTGTTATTTTCTTATTGATGTCCTTTTATGTCTTTCTTCGACGGTTATGGGAACTATCTCAACCGTCCTTTTCCCTTCATTGGTAAGCTTGTCAACAACCTTTTAGAACCACTCCTCGATGTAGCTCCTCATGGGTGCCACATTGATTTCATGTTGGATTTTTATATTGAAGAGTTCACTTTCCAAGTCCCTTAGATCAATAGAGATGTTGCACAATGCTTCTTCAATATCTTGGTTTTTAATCGAATAATCAACTAGACAGTTTTTCACGTCATATTCACCATAGTCAAGAATGCCATAAAAAGTTTCAAATGACAACCCTTTATAGATCTCAATTTTTTCATCAAATGCTTTCTTGGTTAAAAACAACGAGTTAAATATCAATTTTGGGTCTTGGAATTCATTGGTGCTACCAGCTAGATCTATCTCAGTTAGCTTCTTGAATAGTTTGTCTCTTCTAGATATGGCCTAGCTACATTCTTGAACGATACCATTCAAGTTTTTTACCTTTTCTTTCCAGCATGCGTTTAGTTGGTTTATTCGTTCTAGGGAAGGGATATACTCCTCTCTTCTTCTCAATTCCATCATACTAGTAACTTTAACACCAAATGGTACAACTGCATTGAGGTAGAAACCTTACTCATTTTTCAAATCTGCTTGCAGATACTGATGAAAATCATGCGCTCTTGTTCCAAAAGAGACCATACTCTTTGACATATCCCAAGCTTATGTTATAAATTCCATTCTTCTCTTTATATTATTTTCCACATAGCCTCAGGTTGATGTGAGAAGGCTTGCTGATCCTTTTAACTTTTCCACAGGTGTGGTAGGCCTGATCATTGGTAAAGGACTAGCCAACAATGGAAGGGGCATTAGATCTCCCTCCAATTATTTGATTCTCTCCTTTAACCTGACATTCTCCGCTTCAAGGTCGTCAATATAGTTGTTTAGAGCATCTCCAATTTCTCGCTGTATCTAGGAGATCTAGGAAGGCCGAATGTTTCGTAGTTTAATCTCTGAATGAGATTTCCCCTTCTTTTTCTTTACATCTCTCTTTACAATAAACATTTTTTTGGATTCACTGTAAAAAACAACTCTTTGAAATGCAAAAGACTTTTCTTCATTGAAGGTCTCGGTCCCAATTATTTCCATTTGAGGGTTATGGGGAGAAGTGCTCTCTTGATGGTCATCATCAGGGAACATTTTCTCAATGTCAATTTCTAGTTCCATATCCTTGAGGGAGAGATCGTGGATATCACTTTCTCCCCTCGGTCCCTTGGCCTCTTCTTGCACAATTTTTTTTCATTTCTTGCTCGTGGGGAGTTTATGAGAACTTTCAATTTTTCTGGAGGGAGGGTTCTTATCTCCTCCTCCTGCTGAAGAAATGCGTGTGACTTTCTTACTTGGGTAGGCTGTTGGAGTGATGCTTCGAGATGTTGTAGTCTTGGGTCTGGCAGTCGAGGATTGGACACTTTTCTCACACGAACCTTTTCATTTCTGCTTGTACAACTCATTGGTGCTGAGTATTGTCTCCAGGTCATCGATGTCATGAGAAAGATTGTCTAAGGTGTTATATTTTTATTCATTCGGGGTAATGTTAATGAAAGAATTGTTGAAATCGAAAACTAATAGGTGTTCTACAAAAATACCATTAGGGTCGAACCCTTTTACTTTTTCAACATATTTCAAATTGAGGCCGTGGAAGTGGCCCACGAATTCATCAATCTTGTTGATATTCTTGAGTATGAAACCCTCGACTTTCCAAGGCAGAGTCGTGCATTTCTTTTTTCTCTTTTCATGGAAAAATGCAACCAGTAGGTGTACTACCTTGCTATCTCAGCAACAAACATTGTATTAGATATGTGACATGGAAGGAAGGAAGGATTTTATTTGGATCCAAAAATCCTTATAACATTATAGTTCTCCATTTTTTCTAGTGTCCCCTTCCTATCCAGGAACTTGCTTGCCTGGTCAGACATCTGGGGAAAATCCTTTCCAAATATCAACCCTTTAAAAACTAAGACAAAATCATTAATGACTTCATAAAAATTTTGGGAGGCCTTGTGTCTCCATAATGTCTAGTACCAGAAGGTTATTGGGTCAAATTCACAGTTTATCTTCTTATAAAGAGATAATCTGGGGAATGGAAAACAATGTGCTATCACAAAAATTAAATAAGATGACATAAATAATTTCTTCTTCCTTTTGTATTTCAATAATTGGGAAGAGATTTCAATGGAAATAAACTTTCCCCAATTGAAGATGGTTTGTTCCTCCACTGTAAAATATAAAATATACAGAATCATCTGAGAGATGTTGGATGTACTTTCTTGTCATGTTATCCTCATGAAAATCCATGGAATTTCCTGGAAAGGGTTTTTGAATGCACTAACTTGTAATCTAGTGATGTCCTTGGGGACGACCACTGGGTCCTCTAAGAATTCTGGTAAGAGGTCGAATACATTATCATGCTTCTTTAAGAACTCCCTACAATCCTCTCCCTTGAAAGAAATCATTGGCTCGGGAAGTATTAACATCTTTCTAAATACTTGAGGTGACAGGGAGACTCAGAATGGTCCTGCAACTGGATAATCCGCTGGTTTGGAATATAATTTTCAGTGCACAAGGTGACCAACTCCTTATAGTAAAAAACTTCAGAGACACAACTTGCTCACGCAATTCCAAATGTCTAGATAAGTTTCCTCTGGGTAGAAAGGGATGAGTAGTAGTAATAAGATCTAGACCATTGAAAACTCTGGTCCTCGCGCCCAAAAATATTCAACGTATCTCCACATAAATGTTGTCGAGATACAACCATAAGGTGATGAGAGCGTTCCTTTTCTCCTAATAGTATTTAAAATGAAGGTTGGAGGATGATAATATAATCTCCTATAAATATTGGTTTAATGCGTTTTAATGGGAGATGTCCTCGAACATTTCGCTTATTAATGCCAATATTTTTTAAGGAAAAGTCTTTGCATTGAATTAATCATCATTTGCATACAAACGAAAAAAGATACATTTTAGTGATTGGTTTGCATATTAGATGGCGTTTTTGAAAATGTTTTAGCATTGCATTAGATTCAATTGAGAACTAATTGATTGAGGACATTTCATATTAGTGTTTGAAAGTGAAAATGACTCTTTCTCTTTCCCTTAAGTAGGCGTTCATTGAAAATAAACGATTGCTTATCATCTTTCATGCATCTTTTTGGGAATTGAGTCCTCATCTCATTAGTTTCACTTTTGTGCACCCTTTGAGTAAAGAACAGTTGTAAAACAAATGCTAATTAAAAATTATCTAGAATATTTTTGCTTTTAGGATCTTCCACCAATAGTAGACTAGGGTTAGCACTTTGGATTAGGATGTGAGTACAACTCTCCAAAGTTTTCAAAACAAACATTAGCATCCTGAGCTAGGGAGAGTCAAATCCAATTGTCGTATTGGTTTTCTGGGATCCCCCTCTCACATAGGGGTCACGCATGAGGTCGCATTCAGGCGAATTACGGAAATTATCCCTCAATGGTTCAACTGTTTGTAGTGGTCGAATCGTATATTGGGGGTCACTTGGAGGTATACCCACGATTATGTGTGGGAGCCTCTCGGGTTGATTTAGGACTTTTTATCCTACCCATACGTTTTGGATCGGACTGTCGACTGTACCCGCCCAGGTACTCACTGTGAATTGGTGTCTTTAGTTTCCATAATCTTTAGGTACTTACACAAGGTGACGATGAAGGGAAGTCTCACTGTACTTGGAACAGACGTTGGTCAAACTCACTCGGGCTCTTTGGAGGGTAAATCCACAATTACTGCGTGGAAGCTTGCACCAAGGTGAAAGTCCGTTAAGTAGGTCGCCATTGTAACGGTTCCACCATATCCCAACCCCTTCTCGACTTGATCACGCGACGTTGGATTTCATCATCAACTAGTACGATCATCGAGAGAAGTTTTTTTGTCTGCTTGGTTGATTCCAATATTTTATTAGCGTATGCCATTTCTTTTTGTTAGTTGGCCCTATATTTTCAGTGTGTTCTGTTATTTTCCACAATTGAGCCTGTAGACGATCAAGGTCTTTGCCGATCACGTAGGATGCAAGGGCTGCTTCTGGAAGGCTATCAACCCTTACCTCCTAACCCTCCAGAAGACAACTACCGTAGATAGGTAGAAAATCAATCTGATGCTAGAAGTGTTATTTATCCTCCATTATATAACTCAAAAGGCGCTTTGGTCACGGTTGAAAATTACGCTACATCTATGTCGGTAACCCCTCTTGAACCACTTTTGGTTCATTTAGACTCCCTTGGGAACATCATAGACGAAGAGATCCCATGATTACTGGAGAGGATCTTTACCGAAACATATATGGGATCCACAAAACCAATCTTTGGTGATGAGTATAGGAATCCTGTTCATCCTAGCACCGCAGTAGAAACCAATCCCACACCTTCTCGTTCTGTATGGAGGACTTCATCGGGACGTGATCTTTATGAACATTTCGAATCCTTTCGACAACCCTTTCAACCTCATGACCCTCCTAGTGAAACAGGACCATCCGGTCAAACCATGAATCACCCAGTCGATCAGGTTATTCACCCTACTGCTACACCAGCACAAGTCCATCCTAATGTTGGACTCATCACCTCTACTCATCCCCAAAGCACTTCAATCTCTACCCCCGTTTCTACAATATTTTACTCTACAGCTCCACATGTTCCACATGATCCTGCTAGGACATCTTCTCACCTGAGAACGTAGACCCCTGCTGGACAAACACAACTGGCTGGAGGGTAACCACCATCCAACAAACCTTTCCCTTCTGGAGGACTACCGTTCCATGGCGGGCCTACCCCTCCTGGTGGACAACCCACTTTTCATGCTCCTCCTGGAGGGAAACCTCCGTTTGCCAGTCACACCCTGGTTGTAAATCCACCGTTGGCAGGGGGGAAACCCTCATTTGCTGGAAACCCTTCACAATCCTGGGTAGTATCTTCAGGAGGCATTTTTACCCAACCCCACATTGGGGGGAACTTGTATAATAACCCACTAAGAGGAGTATCCAATCCTATCCCTTTCAGAACATCTTACGGGCAATCTTATCCGGGTGGCATCCCAAACACTACCTGGAGTTCTCTGGGACCACAGTCTTATCGTCCTCATAGGCCTCATGTGTATTTGCCTCCAGGATCTACTCCTTACCATTCTCAAGGGAAATTTTTTTATCCTCCTCACGGGAAAATAAATCACCCGGCCTATAATGTTCAGAACCCACCGGGTTATGCCAATGTTTCTCATGCACCATCGAATCCTTCTTATCCTGGCCATCAACAACCATATTTAGGAGGACCTACTGGTTACAACTATCCACCTAAGCCAGTCTATGGTCCTACTGGTGTTCCTATTCCGCACCAGTATCATTTGCAAATTAACCGACAACTACCTTTCCTTGCGACTTTGGATCTCCCAGACTTGTCTCGGTTAACTAATGATCCTATTTCTCATTCACTGGTTTGACCAGTCATTCCAGCTAGACTTCCTTCTGATATTCTAAAATTTGATGGAAACCCTAGAGAAGATCCAAACAACCATGTGATGACTTTCCATTTGTGGTGTTCATCAAACTCCCTCATGGATGATTTTATACGTTTGCGTCATTTCCAATGAACACTTACCGGTTTAGCGACAAAGTGGTATATTGAACTACCACGTGCTTCTTTTCATGATTTCAATTCCTTTTCCATGTCTTTCCTCATGCACTTTCAACTACCTCTTTGCTATGAGACAGGTACTGAACTCTTGACCTCCCTTCGTCAAACTAACTTCGTGTATATCTCTGACCATATTCATGAGTGGAGGCAACGTCAAAGGATGATCAAGGAAGTCATTCCTGACATACTATTGGCAGAATGGTTTACTAAATCACTGTTACCCCCAATCACTCGCGATGTCGCTATGGATGGTGTGGTCACAGAGGAACAAGCCATTGCTCGAGCTCAGTATTTAGATTTGGTTTATTCCCAATCTGGTACTTTGTATGATTTTCTTCCAAATGCTGCTCGAGCTAATACCGATCCTTCTAAGCCATCATCCTCATCTCATGCGAATGGTGTTATCGGTTCAGTCAAAACTTAATCTTTTTCCAAATCGACTACACCCTCCTCTACCTCCCCTCAAAATCACATCTATGAGGTGAATGCAGTTCAATCTGCCCCTTCACAACAATCCAGAGGTAATAATAAGACAAAGAATAAATCAAAAAATAATAATGAACAACCCAAAAATCAAACACCTGCTACCGAAAAGAAACCACAACGGAAACTGAAATTCTCGTGTATCATTTGTGGTGATGATCACTAAACTCGAGATTGTCCACTTCGCAATGAAGTGGCCAAAATTTTCCAAGGGAAGTCACAACCCGCTGTGCTTACTCAACCTTTTCCACAGCAGCAATCCATGGTTACTCAAACCCCCTCTCCTGGGGGCAGTTCTAGTGATCCTAATGATGAGGCCTCATCGAGTGCACATATTTATATGTTTAATGGGATCAATTTGACCACTCGCTCTAAGACATACGACACACCGGGTAACCCTGACAAAGGAAAATACACTAATGGTACCAGTACTTTACCAGATCCATCATCATCCTCCGTTAGTCTTCCATTGGTTAATCCTCCGTCTGGACCACTCCAGATTGAGAAACCCATGTTCGACTCTATTCTACTCCCTCCTAAGATCACTATACGTAAAGCTACCTTTAATCCTAGTTCACATGCCGCCCAAAACTACAACATTGTTGAAGATTTGGCTCAAGCACTGTGTGCTATGTCTGCTTTAGAGGTTCTACAACACTGCCCCAGTCAACGTAGAATGCTCTTGGCCACTCTTGGTGCTGTTGATCCTGATTCGTCCAATCAGGTCATCTTTAACCTAGACAATTATGCGTCTTGACTCTCCTACCAACTTGCTTTCCAAGTTGATGTTGTTGTTCACAATCAACAAATCCATTGAACTATTATGGATGAGGGAACCTCGACTTGTGTCATGTCTTTGGCGTGTTGGAAAGGTCTAAAATCACCATCACTCAACAAATCCCCAATGATGTTACGCGCCTTCGACGGGTGAGGTTTTCATCCCCATGGGCTTTTATAGTCCTTGCCCATCCAATTGGGTGGCAAAACTATTACTGTTGATGTCGAGGTGGTCGATGCTCCCCTCGATTACAACTTGTTAGTTGGAAGAAGTTGGTTTTATGCTATGATTGTCGTTGCCTCGTTAGTTTTCTGATGTGTCCAATTTCCTCATCAGGTCAAAATTGTCACTGTTGATCAGTTGGATTTCTACACGTCCGATGCTCGCGTTCCTGCTACCAACAATATTCCTTTCTTGGGAGACCACAAGATCACGTATGAAAGTGTTGGTGTTGGCTTACTGAAAGATTCTAGCCTCATGGGTACTTTCCCTACACCACTTCCTCCGACTACACATCATATTTCCACCATCGATATGATTTCGACCGCGGCTTATCAATATTTGGAATCATCTGACCCTTGGATTGGACCTTGTCCATTGGAATTCGATGCACTAAGTGACACCATGCCACTTAGTCCATCCGAAACATCATACGTTTCTATCCCATCCGCTTCTTCCTCGTCAGCTGACCAACATCTATTGGTGCCTGATGTTTCCTCGATGCAATCACGATTGAGTTCCTTGTCGTCTGTAATCGACTGCATTCCCCCAATTTTTCCTTTTTATAAATCTATTCCGGAAATGCTTCGTATTGACAAGTTGCCTCGGGATCATAACCGTCACCAATCCTCTTTTCTTCCCCCTCATGAAGAAATTCGGGTAGATATATAGTCTATCTCCCCTCCTGGTGTTGATTTTTCATCATCTCCCATGATTTCAACTTTCGACGATTTGGATACGGTAGTAGACATGGTGATTTCTTCGGTAGGGTTATTGGAGCTTGATCTCCTTCCTCCTATCGTGACCCTCGACATGTGTTCCCTCTCGAGTGATTATGTTCCATCTAGCGAAGATCTCCTGGAGGCCATGAATGCGTTTTATCCTTTGACATGGTACCCTTCCAGAGCATTATCCTCTTGGAAGCCATGATCCAGACAAAACCACGAGCATAGTTTCTCTTCTCTGTGGCAAGCTCGTTAAAAAATGAAACAGAGGCCCTGAGCATAGTTCTTTTCCTATGTCAATCTCGTTAAAAAATGAAACATTCACCTATCTTGAACCTTCTTTTAATCCACCCTTCTCCTTTTTCTCATTTACTAGAGAAATTGGTGACGACCTTAGAGCCGGTGAATGAAGTGAAGCTTGGAGGGCATGTCTCCAACCTTTGATGATCTTTCTGGAGTTAAGCCACTAGCTTTCAAGATGGGGGCATACCAAGATTAGTCTTTGTTCTTTCTTATGCTCGTAAATACATGAGAATGCATCCGGGTAGACTTTTATCTCTTTTTCGGACTTGTATGGATACACGAAAAAGGAACCCCCTGGAGTCTCCTTTAAGCTCTTTTCAGACTCTCTAAACATGAAAATATTGCCGAGTGATCTTGTTTCCTTTCCCACTTATTAAAAGGTATGAAAGGGCATCTTTCGAGTGATAATTTATCTCTTTTTCGGCCTCGTGAGACTAACATTACGAAAAATGACAACTTTGGAGTCATCTTTAAGCTCTTTTTAGACTCTCTAAACATGAAAATCTTGTCGACCGACCTTGTTCTCTTCACGCTCGTTAAAGTATTTGAAGAAAACATCTGTTGAGCGATAGTTTATCTCTTTTTCAGTCTCGTCAGACTACTTTATGAAAAAGGAACTAAGAGAGTTCTCGTTTAAGTGTTTTTCTAGACTCTATAATCATGAAAAACCTTCGAGTTTTCTGTCTTTGGACTTGTTAAAAGAAACATCGACAGGCCCATATGGGATTGAACCCTAACTTCTTCCAGTTCGTTAAACAAAGGAAGAGGAACTTACCAAAGGTGAGTTATATCAAGCATGTGTTACCCTCCTCGAGCTCGTTAAATCTAAAAGAGGTACTTGTCTATCTAGATGGGGGAAAAAATTGAAAGAAGCAAGCCAAGCAGTTTTTGAGAACATTACCAAGTAACTCTTAGAGTCACCCTTGAACACGACACTTTGTATTTACACACATTATAATCCGCTGAGCCTCTGTACTGAGCCAATCCTTTGAATTTCTTTCACTCCTCTGGTCACCTGACGTAAGTCACGTCATCCACTGCATCATCAAGTTTTGGTCCATGTCATGTTTCTACTGTTGTGCCTCAGTGTTCAAGGGAAGTATCTGCCTCGAGAGTCAACCATCACAAATATATTGTCTCAATACCTGTGTTAGTCCATGTTCATTTTATCTACCAATTACATCTCTGTGTCTGTTTCGTTTCGTTGATGGGGGATACATCAAGGCCCTCCTTTGACGAGTCTATTCCTTTTGACTTCAACACATTATCCAGGAACTAGACTTAGAAACCAGTTAGTACTTTGGGACCTGCATGCCTCAATGTAAGGCCTCCTCACATTCGATAGTGGGTTTACATCATTGACCTCTGATCGGATGATTCCACGGATGTTCAACTTCAGCTCATCCATTCACATTCATTGGAATGTACTAGAGTACCTTGGGAATCATTGACATTAATGATTATTTCCCTCGTGCTTGTTAACGGTTTACATCATTGACCAGTAATCAAGTGGTTTCTACCATATTCGACATCGGGACATCTATTCACATGGTTAGATTCGTACTACATCGAGATCGGTAAGAAGACCCTGGGTTGAGTGATCACTCTGATATGTACCTTGCCCAGGTTGCGATGGAGTTTCTCTTGAACCATGACACATATACTGTCACATAGATTCACTTTGTATTGGTCGTGGCTATGTCTTGTCATCTCATAGATCCACTGTGTATTCTTCGTGGCTACGATCAGTTCAGGTCATGAGAGTATAGATCCACAGTCTATTTTCAGTGGCTATACTTTTTATCAATACAATTATGGATCCACAGTGTATTTTATGGCGACCATATCTTGCAAGTCATGATCACCCAAGCATAGGTATGCCTGCCTTGGGTTTGAAACATGTCATAATATTTGTTGGATGTTTGTGTGCAGCTTCTGTCAGGTTCTCTGCATCTATACCCTTGCTTGAAAGTCTACAAAGAATTTCAGTTATCAGTTCTCATCTTCTAACTTCATACTTTGGGGGGCAATCTGTTACACATCAAAATTACTCACTTCGATAGTGTCGCAAGTGTCGTCATTACAAGTGTCGCAAGTGTCGCATTTTGCTCACAAGTGTCAGGAAAGCATACTACCATAATGCCTATGTTGTACCTATAACAACATCATAAAGACATTTGAAACACCTCAAACACTTGATTTCCAAGATGAGGAATGGTTAACTAGGCTTATGAACCTCTTGACATCTGAAAAAACCACAAAAAATGAGTTTTTGGAGGAGGGCGCTCCCCTATACCTCTCTCAGGAGTGTTGGCGCTCCCCTATACACTATCTGGGAGCATTATAGCACTGTATCATCCCTTTTGAAGGAGTGCTGCTACTCTCAGGAGTGATGGCACCCCCCTAAAGCCTACTTAGGAGCGCAATAACGCTCTGATGGCCCTTTTGAGGGAGCGCTACCTATTCCGGGTAGCAGTTGATTTGTTGAGAAGAATGGGGGAAAGATCTTTTCAATCTTGGAAGGCAGTTGGATTCGAATCCTCAATCAAGCCATGATCTTAGGGCAGATCCCTAATTGAAGGAGGAAAATCCTCAACTTACCCTAAATATATCTCAAGTGGTTGAGCCTCTCTAAGCCTATATAAGAAGGCTTTCTTATGGTGAAAAGGTGACCTGGATGGAGAATCATACCAAAATTATGATCTCATAAGTGATATTTGGAGAAGGTGTTAGCGATAAAAAAATGCACTGGCATTTTTGAAAGAATGATGCCTAATCTTGTAGGGAACATTTGACTAGTTTCCCAGGATCCAAATGAAGATTTGAAAGCACCATTGGAAATCTTAGGATTTGTAGATGTTGATCGACTATTCAAGCATGCAAAACAGACTTTCCATGACTGAGAAATTTGATTTTAAAAAAATCTACGCTTTCACCAGCTAACCCATCTTGAATTTTGCTAGTTAGCTGGTGAAAGCTCCACCTTTCACTAGCTAAAGAGCGGATTTTTGGATAAATTAGCTGGTGAAAGCCTGTCAGGGCCAGAATAACTGAATTTTTGCCCAGATCGGGATTTTTTGAGTTTGAATGGTTTGAAACCACTTCAAATGGACAGGTGTTGAATTATCAAGTCTAATTCAAAGGCTAGTTTTGAGGGATAAGGTCAAAAAGAGGTTTTTCAACTACATTTGGCATCTTTTTCAAAGGCAGAATATCAAGGTTTTTGCACACTTCACCAAATTCGAATTTTATCTTTGGAGGACCAAATCAAACAGCCTTGGGAGGCTAAAACTGCACTTCATCAGCAATCTACTACTCTTAGATATGGATTGACCTCATCTTGAGGATCTCTTCCTAGTTTATTGTAAATATAGTTTACTTTCTGTTTTTAGAATATCAGATCCATTGTTTTAGGATCTGAGAACTATGATGTAAAGCTATAAAGCTACAAACTTAAGATAGACACAGGGCTCAATCTTGGATACACTTTGGCTATGTACTTTGACTCTGTTTTGTTATAAGAATCACAGTTTTCTTTGGTCATTATATATCAATCTGTCCACATTTTCCATTACTCTATATTTAATTCTATTTAGTTCAGTTGTTCAGAACCATCATCTTCTGATATAGCTCATGGATATGAATTAGATCTTCTTTATATTCTTGTATAACCCTATATATCTGTACTTGGTTATCTTGAATGTTTTCTTCATACCTTGATTATTTACTGTAACTGATATCTAGTTTCTCGAAGCACTGGTTTATTTAGAGGCATGACATGTTGTCTTTTTGCTAAGCCTTCTCAGTTATCCCATTGTTCCA
>ML803443.1:188645-198763 GCA_009831015.1 Picea engelmannii | reverse complement strand
GAGGCATGACATGTTGTCTTTTTGCTAAGCCTTCTCAGTTATCCCATTGTTCCAAACACTTGATTATTAGTGATTTCTTAAGTTACCAAGCATCCTTAGCCTACAACCCTAAGGAGTTTCTTGGAGTGATAACAAATTGGTGCCACTGCGGGGGAAAGGAGATTGAAGCTCAACTTCCTTGGGAGACGACAAGATCCACCTTTGATGATAGACAAAGTCTGGACATTATTTGGTTGTAATCATCTATCTGGCGACTCCATGAAGGACGAATTCGGTGGAGACTCCACTATTTTGAAATTTGTTGGCAACCCCACTGGTATGAAATGAATAAGATCTTATCTAAGAGGTATGTGTTCTGCGATTTTTCAAAGATTGTTGGTCTCCCTAATCAAATGCCTAGTAGAGATGAATGGGAAAACAACCTTCCCAGATTTCGAGGAGAAGAATGGGAAGTGCCAGCTGAAGATTTGCTGGAATTTTATGATTACATGCATCGGTTGCAAGTTGTGCATGAGGATTTTCAGATCCGACTCTTCTGTTTCTCATTAGAGGCAATTGCTCGTGAGTGGTACCAGTCTCTGCCTTATGCTAGTATAAAATCTTTAGAAGATTTTCATGCTGCTTTTCATGTGTTTTGTAAAGACCATTTTCTAAATGATCTTCTCTATCCTGAATGCTGTCATGAATTTCATTTATTGACTAAAGACTCGGATGTTAATGAAAAGTATAGCTGCATTCTAGATAGTTTGACATATGGCATTCTCCCTTTCTAGATTTTCAGTTACAAGTCCGCATACAAACACCGAGTCTAGATGCCCGATTTTGCAGGCAGAAGATGTGTACGCGGCGGATTTGATGAAGTATAGCTGCATTCTAGATAGTTTGACAGATGGCGTTCTCCCTTTATGGATTTTCAGTTACAAGTCCGCATACAAACACCGAGTCCAGATGCCCGATTTTGCAGGCAGAAGATGTGCACGCGGTGGATTTGATGAAGTATAGCTGCGTCCTGGATAGTTTGACAGTCACAGATAAAATTGAAAGGATAATGATACAATCTGCCATTAGTACAGTCACAAAAAATGGAGGATGATGGTGTGGTAGTTTTTCTCAAACATGGAAATATCATTGATGATTCAAAACAAAATGAGGATGGCCTCTCTACTAGCGTTTCCCCCATGGTCAAATTTTTGTTCCCATCATTTTCAGAGGCCCCAAAGGATCATCCTTAAAGATCAGAAAGCTGAGACAAAAACACATTTTTGCAATTTTGAAGATCATTTTCAAAACAGAACTTTCACTAGCATAGAAGGAAAAATTATAACTAGTTAGCTGATGAAAGTCAGAGCTTTCACCAGCTAACTAGCAAATCTTAAGGTGAAATAACTGGTGAAACTTGAGACTGGCCAGAGAAGGTGTATTTTTGCCCAGATCGAAGTTTTTCTCCACCAAATCAAAAAAAAATTAGCATCAAAGATTCGTGGAAGATTCTTAGACTAAAGAGGTCACAAAGGAGGCATCTGATATGGTCTTAGCATATGACATTTTTAGTTCAATAGTTGCAGCTGTTACTGAAGGTCGTTCCATTTTACAACAACATGAAGGTTTTAATTCGGTACACAATATCCTCAAATATTGGTGAAATTGCTTCAATATTTCTAATTGAAGCTCTAGTAGGAGATGGTCATACACTTGTAAGTTTTCCCCAACTCAGGACATGAGACCGATGTTCTTCTTGGGTCAGTTATCTTCTGAAAATATTCTTCCAGATTCTTTTCAGAGCAATGACATGACTGAACAACTTGCATTGATATGGAGATCAAAACAGAGATGGACATTGGTTCACAAGGTGCAATGATGCTCTTTGAAGAAACCAAGCAGGGTAAAGTGTTTGATTCAACACACCAGGGCATCTCAAGACAAATGCTTTGTATCTGAAGCTGTTGGAAAATGAAAAGTCAAAGACCTCAAGCTGCCTGCAATACTCTCATTTCAAGGTTGGAGTTATCCTGGAATTTCAAAACCATGGTTTCATATCTCACCATCCTGCCTATGTCCAACACTTTTCTTCTTAATGAAGATATTGCTACAACAAATGCCATGTCAATGTGCAAACAACATTTCCAGGGGAGTTTGAAGCAGACATGCTACAGATAAAGAAGATTGGGGAAGACAACAACAAACTTTGGAAAATAGCCAGATTATAAATTGTAAAATTTGAATGAATCCATGCCCAATACTAAAGGCACAGGGTCTGCCAGGTTCTTGGAGACCTCGCAGGGAGGTCTCCATCCCAGTTGGAGCCAGATGTTAGCGATAAAAAATGCACTGGCATTTTTGAAAAAATGATGCCTAATCTTGTAGGGAACATTTTACTAGCTTTTCGGGCTCCAAATGCAGATTTGAAAGCACCATTGGAAATATTAGGATTTGTAGATGTCGATCGACTATTCAATCATGCAAAACAAACTCTCCATGACTGAGAAATTTGATTTTAAAAAAATCTGCGCTTTCACCAGCTAACCCGTCTTGAATTTTGCTAGTTAGCTGGTGAAAGCTCCGCCTTTCACCAGCTAAAGAGCGGATTTTCGGGTAAATTAGTTGGTGAAAGCCTGTCACGGCCAGAATAACCGAATTTTTGCCCATATAAGGATTTTTTGAGTTTGAATGTTTTGAAACCACTTCAAATGGATAGGTGTTGAATTATCAAGTCTAATTCAAACGCTAGTTTTGAGGGATAAGGTAAAAAAGAGGTTTTTCAACTACATTTGGCATCTTTTTCAAAGGCAGAATATTAGGGTTTTTGCACACTTCACCAAATTCGAATTTTATCTTTGGAGGACCAAATCAAACAGCCTTGGGAGGCTAAAACTGCACTTCATCAACAATCTACTACTCTTAGATATGGATTGACCTCATCTTGAGGATCTCTTCCTAGTTTATTGTAAATATAGTTTACTTTCTGTTTTTAGAATATCAGATCCATTGTTTTAGGATATGAGAACTATGATGTAAAGCTATAAAGCTACAGACTTAAGACAGACACAGGGCTCAATCCTGGATACACTTTGGCTATGTACTTTGACTCTATTTTTTTATAAGAATCATAGTTTTCTTTGGTCATTATATATCAGTCTGTCCACATTTTCCATTACTCTATATTTAATTCTATTCAGTTTAGTTGTTCAGAACCATCATCTTCTGATATAGCTCATGGATATGAATTAGATCTTCTTTATATTCTTGTATAACCCTACAAATCTATACTTGGTTATCTTGAATGTTTTCTTCATACCTTGATTATTTACTGTAACTGATATCTAGTTTCTCGAAGCACTGGTTTATTTAGAGGCATGACATGTTGTCTTTTTGCTAAGCCTTCTCAGTTATCCCATTGTTCCAAACACTTGATTATTAGTGATTTCTTAAGTTACCAAGAATCCTTAGCCTACAACCCTAAGGAGCTTCTTGGAGTGATAATAGAAGGGATGAGAAGCTTGAAACCTATGATCTCATAGGAAACACATGGTGAAGTGGAGGCTAATCAGCGAAGCTATCATCATTCTGATCATGGAGCTTTTGAGCAAGGGTTAGGCAAGGAGAACTTGACGAAACTGCTACATTCCATCTATGGCTGTAAGTAACGTTTTGTCCTCATTAATGTAATATGCTTGGCCTGTTTCTTTCTAATTTTTGTTTAACATTACATAAATTTGTCTCTAAGTAGATAGGTCTGTTTCGAACTAATATCGATAGAATAGGAAGTGGTTGTACTTTGTTTGTCTACAGGGCTTATCGAGGAGCTCAAGATTGGAGTTCAACTTGGAGTGTGCAGGGACAAACACTGGTAAAGGTACATCTTTCCTCCTTCCTCTTCATGCATTAGTTTGCGTAGACCTAAAAGGAAGTCAGTGACCATGATAAGCACTTTCTATCTTAGAGTTAAGAGTCTAGCTCTTTGAGGAGATCTACGTGTCCGCAGGGAGATTTTCCTTCAACATCTGTGTGGTGATTTTCACTAATAAAAGCATGATTAATGTGCATTGGGAAGGGCGCAAAGGTGATTCAGATGGACGGGAGTGAAAAATGATTTGAAACTTTTTTGAACCTGGGAGTCCGAGAATCCATGAATCTGTGACAACAGGAGGTGAAGAATTAACTAAGTATGGAAAGGCGGGGCATAATTCCTTAAAAAAACTAAAAGAACCAACAATTTTTCCCAATTCAAGATCCACACACAAAAAAATTCAGATCCCATAATATTCATCTCTTCCAATTCGATAATAGGGAGGTTGATTTGGTAGATCGAACTATCGGTCAGTTCGGGTGACTGGGGTGCATCTAGGGAGGCTAATCAACAAAGATATCAAACCATGTTCCAATTTGAAGGATGTTTTTGGCTCACAATTTTTTTTCAAACCCATAAGCAATAGACAAAATATATGACTTAACATTTTTATATGCAAGCATATTCTCAAATATGACAAGCTGTAATATATGCACAATATTAAAGAGGGACATGATGTCAACACCTTTGTAGATAACAATGGGATAGTATAATGTTGCATTCTTACTGTGATGATGCCTTAAAAAAACTAAAATAACCAACAATTTTTTCCAAATCAATATCCACACAAAAAAATCTTCAGATCACATAATATTCTCCCATTAATGCGTTTTAATGGGATATGTCATCGAGATTTTCGCTTATTAATGCCAATATTTTCAAACCCGTGTGGTGAGTTGTCACTAGTAAAAGAATAATAAATATGCATTGGGAAGGGCCCGAAGGTAGCGGGGATGGAGGGGAGCGAAAAATGATTTGAAAATTTTGTGAACCCACGAAAATTTGAAGAATCGACCAAGTATGGAAAGGTGGGGTGGTCA
Source organism: Picea engelmannii (assembly GCA_009831015.1). Lineage (NCBI taxonomy): Eukaryota > Viridiplantae > Streptophyta > Pinopsida > Pinales > Pinaceae > Picea > Picea engelmannii. Next base: position 193,876 of record ML803443.1, on the reverse strand, counting down.
GAAGGACTCATCCTAGGTAGAGTGAGGCTTGCGAGTTTGAGGAGTCTGGAGTCGAGTTGTAGATCACAAATTTTTTGGGTGCAATATTTATATCATAGAACACGTGGCATGTGAGTTCAATAGCGCCAACCCGGAAACCCGCAGTCATAAAATTGGCTAAGTATGGAAAGGAACAATGGTTGGTCATACTTGTGATGTGAGGATATATATGGAGATGAGGATCTGTCAGTCTGCCACCCCGAGAACCTGCGATCATAGAAATGCAACAAAGTATAGAACCATAAATGGATAATAGAGGGGAATAAGAAAAGGGAAAAATGGGTAAGTATAGAAGGGAGAAAAGAAAAGGAGAAAATAACTTTATCCCTCACACAATAACACTTAGTCTGATAATTATCAAGCGATATAAACACATTAAATATGGGAAAAACATTCTCAGCTATGAAATATACTTGGAGCTCGACAAACTCTGGTTCAAGTTTAAAGAGATTTTGTTTATATTTATTTCAATATTATTCATATTATTTTATTTTAATAGTATTTTTTGTGGCCCAAATGTAAACCATGTTCCAATTTGAAGGGTGTTTTAGGCTCGCAAAATTTTCTCAAACCCATAAGCAATAGACAAAATATATGACGTAACATTCTTATAAGCAAGCATATTCTCAAATATGACAAGCTTTAATATATGTACAATATTAAATAGGGACATGACATCAACACCTTTGTATATAACAATGCCCTAGCATAATGTTGCATTCTTACTGTGATAACTCCTTAAAAAAACTAAAATAACCAACAATTTTTGCCAATTCAAGATCCACACAAAAAAACTTTGAGATCCCATAATATTCACCTCTGCCAATTTGATAATAGGGAGGTTGATTTGGTATATCGAACTATCGGTCAGTTCAGGTGACTGGGGGGCACCCGGGGCACTTGTGAGAAAAGATAATTCTTTGATTAAGATTTGTTTCTGTTGCAACTTGTCAAAATAATTGTGTTTTTGATACATTGTTTAATGTGCTGAAACATTATTTTAAGTATTAAACTTCTTGCACCAGATTATTCATTGAATGGTTTGTTGTTTCCCTCTATTTTTTACCTTTATTATGTCACTTGTCTGACATTGGTGTAACAGAAGGCAAGGAGAAACCTTATGAATACCATCTTGCCAATATCGCCATGCTGTTATCTTCGTGAACCAACCCTCTAACTGATCAAAAAATTGAAAAGACTAAGCATTCCAAACTTGTGGTGGCCTACCTCTGTCCTTTAGCAGCTAGGGGTAGACTTTAGGACCAACAATAACTATGAAGTTGTTTACAAAGCTCTAGAGGAAGTTCAATCAAGGAATAGAGAAAGTGAGTCATACCTATAGTTTCGAAGATGTGTTTGCATAAGAGAAGCATCCAAAAGATAAAGAGAAATAAATGGAGGGTTGTTGAAATAAAGTTATTGTACTGTCAATTTGAGCGTAAGTATAGCAATGGAGAACTTGAAATTTAATTTTGTGGGGTTGATAGAATATTTCCGTTTGACTTCAGCTAGCACATATCTTTTTTTTTTTTTCAAAATATTTCCAAAAAGGAATTATGGTAATTTCATTAATCAAGCAAAACTAGTTAAATGAAGTACATATTACATTTGCTCCACAGAGCCTTCATTAAAAGGCAAGCTAGGTCCTGTATATTCTTTAAGATCATATAAAAAGCGCTAAGATCCTAAATCTATTATCCACTCATAATCCAAAAACCAGGCCCATGAGAACCTTGAACTACAACACCAAAGCACATGATCAAAAGTTTGGCAAATACAACACAAGCAAAAATCAACAAGGAGTGGGCATTGTATCCCTTCTACAACCAAAATCCCAAATGGGCACCAACAAATTTGATGATTTCTATATTAGTATGAACCAAGATCACTATGAACATTTGCTTCTGATATTACTGTGAACCAAGATCACATTGACTTGAAAATGTTCTAACATTACTAGTTCTGGAAAAAACTGTCAGCGTGTAACTTAATGGACTTTGAACAATGCCAAATTTGCAGTATTATTGAAAATTTCTGATGGATCTGTTCAGAAGAGAAATCCATTTCGACATCTCAAACGATGGACCTGATTTATTTACAATTGGGAAACTTTGTATGAGGTTTTTCCTCATGCTTTTCATTCCTAGACTCAACAATCTTATGCATGTCCAGTTCACTTTGCCATGGTAGTGAAAAACTTTATTCATATCTTGATTGGGTACCATGGATAGAAACATATCACACTATTTCATTTCTTGTCAAGGCATGATATGTAATTTTTTATTTTGGGTTCAACCGATATGCAATATGGAATTTTCCTCATTTAAGGTAAATTTTCTATGGACGCAGAAGTCACGTAGCATGTAGACAGTCTTTGCCTTTTTCTGCAGGTATATTTCATATGGAAATTATGTCAACCCAGGAAGCACATCTTGTAATATAGGTTGTCCAACTATAGAATGTACAATTGTGTTGTTGAGGGTTCGGATGACAATGTTGACGCAATGACCATATATATAAGGGCATTTTGTAGCACATCGTAGACAATCAATTGTGCCATCATTTATGAATGCAGAGGCAGAAGCAAGAGAATTGAAATTGGCACATACAGGCTCGAAGGGGGTCGAGTGGGCACTTGCTGCAACCAGAACACCCTCAACCTACCTACATGAACATAACAGTTAATATATTGAACAATATAATATATATGTGTAGAACAAAAAAATCGCACAAAGCTATTGAAGGTTTTTTTTTCAATTTTTTTTTATTATGTAAATCGTTGCTAGAGGTGTATATGTATACGTACAATAGTTTTGGAGCTAGTTAGTTTCTTGAGATCCTGTATTATGTCTATTCGCAATTTTTTTACACATGTTGATTGGGTTGTGTGAAAGATCCTTTCTTTAACATCTCTTTTCTTCGTTATATTTTTGAACAACATAATTGGAAATTTCCCTTTATGCAGTTGTTGTTCCATTGAGGAAAATGAATTTGTATAGGTTTCGAACAATTGTAGTTGCACCATGGAACAATTTAATAGTTATATAATATGTCTGAGATATATGAGCATGTAAAAGAAATGGGGGGTGAAATGGTATGGAAAATAATACCATTGCCTTGTCATTGTCCGGGTTTCCATATTTTATATGGATAATATGTTGTGAGCCAATGTTTCTTGCAAATGTGACAACTGTGTTGGATTACTGAGAGGGGGGTTGAATCAGTAATAGCGTAATTATAATAATTTTTCTTCAAATGTTATATCAATGTAGAATTATTATCCAATAATGAGCAGTAAGAAATAAACAATCACACACATACACAGTACACCAGTGTTTTACGTGGAAACCCAAATCGGGAGAAAACCACATAATTATTTTTCTTATATATTTTGAAGAATTACATTCATTGGAAGCACCAACTTCCTTTGTTTTCCAGCTGCAACTGGAAGGAGGCTCCAACCCCCTAGTTTCTCAAGCTACAACCTGAGGGAAGCTCCAACTCCCCAATTCTCTGGATACAACTAGAAGGAGGCTACAACCCCCAATGTTCTCCGGCTACAACCGGAAGGTGGCTACAACCACCTGTCCTTGCCCCATCTTGCCACCCTGAAGTAGAAGTAGAATGATGGAACCACTGTCACACTATCACTGTAAGATATACCATTGTAAACTTGTACCAATAAATCTGAACCATGCATAAACCATGCATCAACCTGTACCATAAATAAGTGCATCAACCATGCACCAACCTGTAATCAACCTATACCATAAATAAGTGCATCCAACCATGTACCAAGTATGTACCAATCATGTGTCAACTACGCATCAACTATGACTCATCAATATGTACCAACATCATCAACTATACACCTCATGTATGTGCGCCAACTCATCAACTACTTGTCTCAACCATGTACTCAACATGTACCGCAACCAAAATCCCTCATCAATTTCATCATCCAAATCTGATTTGTATCTCTATAATAGACCTGTTGTATATGATCACATTCCATCAAACCTTCCTTGACTTTAAAAACAAGAGACTAGCATTTTCATCAAACTTTTCTTTAGTCTCACATGCCTAGATTTGGATTAGTCAACAACCCTAACTTGAAGTAATCATAACTTTGAAATTGTAATGTATAAAGATATGAAAATGATACACAATGTTCTTCAGTGTGTTTTATCCAATTCCTCCAAGTGTCACTACTTGAAACCTATTAGAAAAGGAGTTATAGCAAAAATGACATACCTTGTTGAATTCTGTCTTATTCTAGAGAAAGACCTTGTAGAGCGTGCCCCGCAAAAAATGTTTGATGAATTGATCTGAAACTATTACAAAGAATAATACAGACTGTAACCTAACCAACACATTTAGTCTCACAGAATGTGGATCTGTTATGAATAAGTTATGACGTTTTTACCCGAAACACTTGATTTTGACTAGTTTCAGGATTGGCCACAAACCCTATTTTCCATGGAGTGTAACTCCCAAAATACAACGACCCACAAGATGAATTTTTTACCACACATACTTGGATATGTTTTCTCATTTGCATAGAAATTTCATGGTCTGAATCATTATAGGAAAACAATTATAGCGAAAATGGTGAGATGACCTGTAAATAACATACCTTAGAAAACACCATCAAAAGAATTTATCTTTCCTTGCATTTCAGCCTTCTTTTCTTCACCTTCAGTCAGAATTTCGGTTTAGATATCCTTGGTTACCTCAGAAACATATATATATTCAATATTCTCAAGTTTGATTCAAATGAGAGAGTCTTGTCTCTTATTTATACTCTCCAAGTAGCTTCCTTAAAAACATCTTCTAGGTCACTTGGCCCACTTTCCTTATTTTAGGGTTGGGTCCACTTCTAATTTCTCCATTAAATTTATTATTGAAATAATTTATTTTGTGTTCAATTGAATTATAATACACTCATAACTTCAATTTATTATTTACCTTTTAAAATCTCTTAAACCACTTTGACTACTTTGACCTTTTGGGGCTTCTAGATGACATATAAGGGTCCCCCAACTTCGTAAGGCCATAAATCTCAAACCGTGAGGAGTTATGTGACGTTCTACATACCACCAGAAATGGAATGACATGTACTATCCATATAGAATAGTATTATGTGAAAATATATCATAACTCATACCGTTACCCATCAAACAAACTTGGGT
>ML803443.1:150746-178110 GCA_009831015.1 Picea engelmannii | reverse complement strand
AAAAAACACCAATTTTCCCCAAACTGCATGAGGCTACATGCCAACTCTCCAAATTTCCAATTTTTCTAAAAATATTTTATTAATTTTTTAATATTTTTGGAAATATGTGCAAGTTAAAATTTGACTTTTACTTTGACTTTGACTCTGCTGCAGCTGACTCAGCCCAAAAATGTTGACTGGAGAGACGGAGTCAGAATCGGACGCAAGTCACATCATTGGAAAGGTATTGATGAGTACATCAAGAATATGTCATCACCAACTTGAGATAATGCCACCTCAACCCTCAAATTCGGCCTGGAACAGTGGCCACTTAAAACCCCTGACTTGCTGGTGGGCCCACATGACACCTAATCTTGCGAAAGGTGCCAAATCGTCATACGATATCCAATCGAGGCAAATGAGGTACTGTCGACAAGGTATCGACGAGTAATTCGATGAGGTGACAATATATTTTTGTGCCGGGGTCATTTATGACTGTCTTAGCTGCTATGAAACCCTGTCATGCGAGCTGTTGGACCCTTATTGACCAACTTGTGACAACTCTAACCAGGCCATATGAAGTCAAAATGAGGCAAATGAGACGTCGTTGGAAAGGTTTTTGAGTCTATTACAGTGTGGAATTTCTGAATATCTATTTTATAACTCTTTACCCACCAATTTTAAACCATGAATCACTGCAACCAATTTGGTGTCCAAAAATGGTCATAAACTTGTGAAAGATCGTTCTTACCAACCGGGGGTCGAAACCAAGCACGGGATATACTGTTGGAAAGGTATCTCACTTCCCTACACCATGTATTTGTTTGATTTTCCCTTTGATACCATAATCTGAACAGAATTAGACTAGGAATTCACGGCTATTGGTTTTGGCTGTTCGGGTGACGTTGACTTTGCGTGCCTCGTATGGGGTCATACTGAATCGAAATCAAGCTCATGATAGCTCGTTGAAAAGCTTGTCCTGATCCCTACCACTTGGAAGTGTTGTATTCCCTGAATCAAATAGCCTTTACATGAGGAAGAAATTTCATGGGAAGGACCACAAATCCCTGAAAGCAACCAACTGATACTCTTTCAAGGGCAGAGGCCATAGTAACTATGACCCCCGCCACTATCTTTGACTGGAACCATAGCATCAAGGGGCGTTTATGGAGAAGTAATTGTGTAAAAAACCATGTTGATCCCAGAGCAGATTTTTGGGTCAACATTCTTGGAGCCGGAGGGGAAATGCTTTCCAAAGCATGTCGAACAATGGGATCACCTACGTGACAGGCAAGAATTCTTGGTGGAAATTCATACTTTCAAAGTGACAGATTTGGGTGAGGGGGGAATTCAACTGTAGTATAAGGACCATTTTTAACATTAGGGATAACTAAAGAATGAAAGTGGTGCAATAAAGATATACAACATAATTTATACTGAGATTCACATAATATGGAAGAATGGGAATAATGACCCGGGTTTTGTTGAGCAATGTGGCCCAAGTGACATGGGTCCCTCACCCAGATTATGGATTAACTGTGAGAATCGAAGCTTAAGGTGAACCTTGGGACAACAAAAAGTCTCATGCATACCTTCGATTCTCGAAACACAGACAAGCAAATAGGAATCTTTTGAAATCAACGACTCACCAGAGGAAAACTAGCAAGCAAACCAGTCAAACAAGGGAATAAAGAAATATAAAAAACATATGGTAGTAGATGCTGAAATCTCAAGTGCTCATAAGTGATGGAACTTTGGAGAGATCAGATTGTAAGTGGTCGGGTAAAGTGCAGTTACAATCACATAGCTATGTAAGCCATCATGCCATCATGCTTTTCAGCTTCACCAGAGAATGATATGCTACCTCCTTAGACTTTCCCTGCTGACTTTGATGAACTAACAACCAGACTTACACCCATTTAAGATGACTTTAAGACAGAGTTTCCCAAAATGTCAAGTATGGTAAAAGAGATTCCAGGAATCTAGTATTTCCACGCAACCACCCTATAATAAAGACAATATCCTTTGTATTGGACACTAGAAAAACCTAAAATAAGGAAACCTACAACTTAAAATGGAAAAGACCAATCCATGGAAAAAAATAAAGAAGGGATTATACTCCAAAATTGGAACTAAGGGAAAAAGGGCTTAAGACTAAAACCATGGGGAAATGTAGAAACATGAAAAGGTAACAATAAATACACACAAGAAAGAGAATCAATAACATTGAATATATACAAACCAGAAAATAATGAATGGTGACTTATGTACAAGATGACGAGGCCTCTCAGGAATAAAAAAACTTTAGGTGACGACCATTCACGGGGAATTGAAGTGGTTCACCATCCAAGGTTTTTAATCTGAAAGCATTTGTCCCTAAGACCTTGTAGATTGTGTAAGGACCCAACCATAATGAATCAAACTTGTGATGTTTGGATGGGGCCTCATGTGCTTTGTCCCATAATAAAACATCATCTCCTACTTTGTAATTTACCATTGTGGCTCTTTTATCGAAGGAATGTTTAAAAATGTCTTGCGTCTTTTGGAGGTGTTGGAATGCGTCCTTTCTTACCTCTTCTAATTCGAGGAGTGTGTCTAAACGATGTCGTAAGGTTTGGAAATCATCTTCTAACTCAGCAATAGCCAACCTCAAGGCTGGAATTTGTAAGTGAACAGGCAGGACGACAGGAGCGCCATACACCAGAGTGTAAGGACTTTGACCCGTTGCTGTCTTTGGAGTTATACAATCAGCCCACAAAGCAAAGTTTAACTTTGTGTTCCAATCACGCTTGTTATCCTTGACTGTCTTCTTAAGGATTCGAATCAAATTTTTATTCGTTGATTCGGCCAAACCATTACCTTGGGGGTAATAGGTGGAAGATCGAAAAAGTTGGATGCCATATGTAACACCAAGGTGTAACATGACATCAGACATGAAAGCTGATCCATTATCAGTTAATATCTCAACATGGGTCCCAAAACGGGATAAAATGTTACATTCAATGAATTCTACCACCTGTTGTCTCGTAGAATTCTTAAGAGTGAATGCTTCAGCCCACTTTGTAAAGTAATCCGTGGCTGTTAAGATGAATACATGACCATCACTGGACGACGGTGAAATCGGTCCAATAAAGTCCATGCCCCATCTTGTGAAAGGGACTTGGACTTCAATAGGTCTAATAGGTAAGGAAACCAACTTTTTCTTCTCAGTGAAGCATTAGAAAGCTTCTCATTACCGAACAAGTAAATGGGAATCTTTGTGGAGTGAAGGCCAAAAGTAACCTGCATGTAGAACTTTCACTGCAGTGGTTTTGGCTGAAAAGTGACCTCCACAAACCCCGGAATGGCATTGTTCAAGTGCCATTTGGGCTTGATCAGGAGTTAAGCATCATGACAAGACCCCATCAAGGTTTCTTCCATAAATAATTTGACCTTGTAAAACATATCAGAAAAATTGTAAACGAAGTGTTCGTTTGGATTTAGTATCCATGTCCGGTGGGCACACACCATTGATCAGGAAATATATGATAGGTCTGTACCATGGTTGTGAGGCTAACTCAATTTCGTTAACCATTTCTTCGAAAGCAATCAAGTCATCTACTTGAGGTAGTTCAACTATGACTGAGGGATGGGATCAGGTTAGAAATCCATCCAACCCTATTCCCCTAATGGTTTTCGTTGGCTTAATTTCCAAGTCATACTCTTGCATACGCATGATGCATTTGGACCACTTACTATGCAATTTGGTTTGATTCAAAGCGATGACTAAGAGAGATGTAGGCACAAAAACCTGAACTTTATGGCCTTGGATGTAATGTTGAACTTGTTCCAATGCTTTATACAAGGAATAACCATGTTTCTCTAGTGGAGAATAATTCAGTTGGTGGGGTTTCAAATTTTGGCTCATGAAGGCGATTGGCCTAAGATTTTCCTCATGGTCCTTTTGCAACAAGATTGCAGAAATTGTCTCCTCTGACGAATTAGTGTACATGACAAAGTCTTTAGAGGGATCGGGACTTACTAACAGAGGGGCAAAAGAAATGGCTTTCTTAATGGATTCAAAAGCCTGACAAGTAGGAGGGTCCCATTTGAACCGAATGTCTTTCTTCATAAGCTGATTTAGAGGTTTAACTACTTGAGCAAAATCAGGAATGAAGCGTCTCAGGAAATTTATCTTCCCAAAGAAAGATTTCATTTCCTTTTTATTGGTAGGTAAGGGTAGCCTTTGGATTGCTACCACTCTCCCAGGATCAACTTTTACACCTTCTCGAGAGACGATGTGACCCAAAATTTTTCCCTCCATAACACCGTAAATGGTCTTCTTAGGATTTAAAGATATGCCAAACCTACGACATCTAAGGAGAACCTGCCTAAGGTGATCAAAATGACTACCCTGTTCTTTGGAAAAGGCCATGAGGTCATCGAAGTAAACAACAATAACCTTACCCAATAATCCTCTGAAAGCAATGGCCATGGCACGTTGAAAGGTGTTCCCAGCATTAATCAATCCAAAAGGCATCTTGCTATATGCATATGTGCCCCAACGAGTGGTGAAGGTGGTTTTATGACTATCAGAAGGATCGAGGGCTATATGATCGAGGGCTATATGATTGTAACCTAAGAATCCATCTAAAAGGGACATCATTTGAGACCCGAAGACTTGTTGGAGAATCTCTTCCATAGGTGGGACGGTTAGTTGTCCTTTAGGGACACTCTATTCAAATGTCGAAAGTTGAAACACAAATGAATATCACCAGTTTTCTTCCTAACCGGAACCAAATTAGATACCCATTGTGAGTAACGGACATGGTAAATGACCTCGTATGCCTCCATCTTATCCAATTCAACTTTAATTGTTTGTTCCAAAGCCAGGTTGTTTTTTCTCTGCCTCTGTCTGTAAGGTTTCGAATCAGGGATTATGGGTATGGCATGGACTATCTCCTGCATATCGAAAACCTTGAGGTCTTGATAGGACCAAGTGAAAACATCTCTGAATTCTGTCAAGAGTCCCGTGACTTGAGCAACCTCAGAAGGGGAACACTACGCACCTATATAGACCAGTTTTGGATCTTTCTCACTTCCCAAGTTAATAGGTATGGCTTCTCGCACCTTCCTAACGGATTCACTATCAATACTAGGCACAGAAGTAGTGGCATCATCGGAATAAAACATGGATTCCAATGATGACAAACTAGGGGGGATCTTATTTGTCTTTAATTGAATTATGTTCCCTGTTTCCTCTTCCAACTCATGGTTGATATGTAAATATTCAAACTCCTCCTTTTTTTGAAGGAATCTACATATTTTTTCATCAGTATCAAAAACTTGCCAAGAATCGACATTATCCGGTAACACAGACCTATGTAAAATTTAGACTTGTATATCTTCAATAGACCTTACAAAATCCGAGGAGAAACAAGAACCATCCAAGGCCAAAGTATCATCTACGTGGTTTGTGGCCCTAGGCATGGCTTGAATGTTGAAAGATAAGAACTTCTCAATAAGTTCCTTAGCCCTCTGGTGGTATTGTTTGAGGCATGGGTTGTGAACTTCATATTTACCTCTAATTTGATTCACAACCAATTCAGAATACCCACTCACCAATAAATGGCGTATTCCTAAGCCTAAGTCCTTTTGGAGGCCTTGAACTAAGGCTTCATATTCAGCCATATTATTAGTGTTAGGGAATTCTAACCAAAAAGAGAAAGGAATTGTGTTTCCCTTGGAATCACACAAAAGGACACCATCCCCAGATCCATTCTTGGATTTAGCACCATCAAAATCCATACTGCACACCATTTCCTCCAACTCAGAAGGAGGGACATGTACATCTTCCTCAGATAATACAGCGTAAGTACCCATACCTGTATCTTGAAAAGACACATGTTTCATATTATAGGAAGCAGGTACAACCTGCTCTCGGTACTTTGGTTCCCTCTTAATAACTACTTCAACACCTTTATGAGGAAAGGTTAAGTGGGTCCCCTCCATGAAGTAACGACCCTTTTTTACTTTGGTGGACCACTCTCTCCCTAAAATCATGCCATATGCTTCAGGTATATCTGCTACGATGATGTTTATGAGCATGGTCACCTCTGGGGCTTGGTCGTAAGCTATGGATAAGTCTTTAATGTAACTAATGGTTTCTACAGTCCTAGAATCCAGAGCTAATAGGTCTTTACATGGGCCTATGCATTCAAGACCCAGTCTTCTCATGACTCTCAAAGGCATGACATTGTGCCTTGCTCCCGTGTCAGCGACACATTTATGGAGCAAAAAATCAAAAATCAAAACTGAGATATAAAAAGGAGGAATGCCAGGGTCTAAATCGATAACATCATATGCTTCCCTAGGTTGAGAAGTGGACTCTTTGGAAAGAGGAAGTCTCTGTTCTATTCATGGAATAAGGGGTGCTTGTAGAACACGTGAAAGGTTTTCAAACTGAGCGGGTGTTCTAAGAGTATCTAATAATGTCAAGTGGGCGAGAACCTTCGCTAGATCTTCAATGACATTGTAAGGTATCGGTGTTGGGAAACAAGGCGGTGGATTATTAGGCAAGTTTACCTTGTTTGGGGTCCAGGGAACCTTGTTCCTTGTAGGGGAAGGTAATCTACCATTCGCGGGAAGTTTTCCCTTTTCATTGTCCTTGGGGTGTCTTTTGGCTTGTTCCACCCCTTTCGGAGTGGTTTTAGGGGCCTGGCTCCTATTCTCTACAACAAAGCTTCCGAAAGAAAGAAGATCGTCATCACAAGGGATAGAGTCTTCCATGTTAACTTGGTCATTTTGGGAGGTGGAAGCAAGTTTGTTTTTTACTAGAGGTAAAGGTGCTTTTCCACTTTTAGACAATTCCACATGACATGTATATGCATAACAATAATCAGGGTCATGGAAGTCCTGGAAAAAGTGACACCAATCCACTTCAGCAACATGTTGCCTAGGAGTAGGAGTAGGAGAGAAAGGAGGTCTTGGCCTTAGAACAACTGAAAAATGCATGTCATTCACCTTTCAATTAAGAGAAAGTATTTGGTTTTTCATGTTCATTAACAACTTGAGTGTTTCCGAGCTTTCCCTTTCTTCAATCCTTGAAGTTTGGGTAGGTGGAGGTTCATACTGAGGACTCTCATTTCGAGGTAGATCATTCCTAGGTCTCCCGTTAAAACGGGGCTGCGCTAAAGGTGAAGGAATCATACCGGATTCCTCCATGTTTCTTTCAATTTCCAGGGCGCTAGTCTTGGCCGCATCTAAAGTTTGCGTTGATTTATCTTCTAATATGTATTTTGCATTCAGATTCATGGCGGTCATGTAATAATGGAACAAATTGTTCCCAAATGGTTGGGAAGCGGTTGGGATCCTATTCAAGGTCAAGGTAAAGCGTTGATTAAAATTTCATATTTGCTCACCCTCATGGATGTATATGGTCATGAAATCCCTGAGCAGGGAAGCCACATCATCTGCCCCTTGGAAATGTTTCTTGAATTCTTGGATCATAGTGTCCCAATATGGGATAATATCATTAGGAAGCAAGAGATACCATCTCGTTGCTTCACCTTTGAAGGTTCTCACAAAAAGTCTAACGATGACATCGGTAATTGTTATGTCCATAAGCACTAAGGCATCATAGAAGTTTTGTATATGTTATTCAGCACTCAAAGTACCAGTGCCACTAAAATTGGGAAGTCTATTTGGGGCATCCGCAGGTATGTCATGAAGAGGTCTGGCCAACCTCAAAGGAGTGTCGGGTTGCCATGGAATTTCCATTGGGACAACTATGGGCTAAACAAAAACAATTGTTGAAATGATGGGAGAAACAACTTGAGGATTAGTAACTATTGTTGGTTTAACTAAAGTTTTCTTTAGTAAGGGGCTTTGAATAGGAGAAGAGGAAGAGGGTGACTCAGTTCACACTGCAGAGGTAACAAGTTTCCCTGGTTTCCCAGGTGTATGTGTCTCACTACTTGTTTTCTTTCGTGAACTTTGACTTCTTGTAACCCTCGGGGACACTGTCTCCCTAGTCTTAGGATACTTGTGCCCTGCCAGCTTGCAAGGGGACAAGTAAGTACTTTGAGTACAAGGGGTGTGTCACAGATGATCCTACTCTTTCTAACACGATGTAAAATAACCCAATTAAGCTTTGTTTTCTTGTTCTTCTCAAAGTGGAAGGTAAGGTATGACAGACTTATAACTTCTCACATGAGTTCGAACAAGTGAGATCGAAGACCGACCAAGTAAAAGGAAAGGAAAACTCAATGGTATTTATAACTCCCAGGTGCAATGGAAATTGCAAGGAAACTAAACTATAATGTGTACCAAAGAAAATTCCAAAGGGTCACTGAAAGATCTTGACCAAAGTTTGTCAACAAGTAGGAAAAGGACCATAAAGAATTTGGGTCCAATGTTTAGTACAAGCTTGGAATACAAGAAAATTTAAAGAGGTTTGGAAGCTCCCCAGTGGAGTCGCTAGAAAAGGGCAGGTGTTATAAGCAAAATCTGTCCGTAGGGACGGATCCAACCTATCCGGAAGTGAAACCAGTTACAACCCCTTTGGTAGTTTGGCACGAGGCAGAGACTACCCACACCTCAGGTGGTCCCTCACCTGAGGCGGTAAAGAAGGGGAAGAAGAAAGGTGAAAGACTTACAAGAAGTCGTTCTCAGGACCACCCACCCTAGGTGTTATCCTTCCTTAGCTTCCTGGATGGTCGAAATGGCCTTGGGGGTAAAAATTATGGACAATGGGATGAAAATGATCTTGCTGATTTTTAGGACAACAAACCTAATAAAGTGGACAGCGAGCTATTCACTACCTTAAAGTGTTGGAAACTGTCCCAGAATGGGTTGCTAGGGTAAACCGATATCCTAGGTAATTAACCAATGAATGCTTTAAGTAAAAGGGTGTGAAAAAAGGGTGAAAAGGGTGTTTAAAAGCTACAGCCAAGTACTTTTAAATGGTTGTAAATTGTGGACAACAAGCTATTCGAAGCTTTCAAGGCAGGGAAACAAGCCTAGAATGGCTTGATACCCCTCGGGGTGACCCGAGAAGTGATCCCCAAAAAATTGTTAAATCAAAAAAGCGTTGTAAAAGTGGATGAACAACTTTGTAACAAGATGTTATAGCTATGATATAAGGGAAAGTATACACAACTTCAGTTTTGGTTCTGTTAGCGTCAGAAGTCACTCCTGGATTTCTTGCAGGAGCAGAGCCCAACACCCATCATTTTTATGTCACGATTTGCTTATAAAGGGTGATCAAATGGAGATAATGGCTCTAGGAGGTATCACTCTAACTCAGGGACTGAGTCTGGTACATAAAGAACAGAGGAGGTCTGGAATCCTAACTTCATCTAGTGGGTTGATTTAAAGATGAAAAGGTGGAAGACTTTAAAGAAAGTGAACGAACAGCTCCAGGCATCAGGCTTGCAGCGATTTATAGAGGAAAAACTCTGAAAACAGGATCCTCCTGGTTCAGGGATTCAAGAAACTGAAAGAGGACTTGACTGGATCCTCCAATTCCAAGTCGTTCAGCATTAAGGAAATCACAGGGACTGATTAGAGGCTCCGTAACTATTACAGTGATCCATTACAACATCATCCTATAATAGTTACAGCTCGACTGGATCCTCCAATTCCGAGCTGCTCTAACACAGTGTAAACAAAGATATGATAGAAACTGGCATTCATAAGGCAAGAAGTCTCCAAAGCTCATACATAACCAGAACAATAATGCTTCATTAAAATTTTACAACCAGGGAGCTCTCCTCAACCATCGATCCCTTACAAAATGACAAAAATGCCTACATATACTTCAGCCAAAATCTGCCTGGCAACAGTATCTCAGGACTTTTAATGGGGGTCGTTTCCTCAATCAAATATGTCCTTTGGACTCCTGTCATATACTTCTTCAATTCATCATGGCTCGCGTTAGGGGGTGGCTGAGGCTCTTTTAATGTTTGGATTGGCGTGCACAGGCCCTCTTGGCGAGTTGAAGACTCGGTGTGATCTTTCTGCATAGAATCAGTACAAAGGGGCCCTCCTGGGTAAACTACGGCCGGAACCTCCATACTCTGTAATAAATGGGTGACGCGAGGCTTCACCTACCTTCCTTATCCTTTTCTGTTGAGCAGAAACGGCTCCTTGAATCCCCTTGGGAAACACTGCTGCAACAACCCGATCCACAGGTCCTTTCCAATCTCTTCACGGCCTCCAACACCTGACCATGGTCATCCCTGACTCTGTATCGGGGATCGGGATTTCGCGATTCCTGATGTCAAGAGTTCTTGACTCTTGAATTCCCGATCACCGATTCTCCGATGAGCACGTGCACGGGTTAGCCCTCCTAGCTATACTATCATCCATATGACCACCTCTTATGTGACCCGAGTCGGACCTCTGTCGAGGTTTCAACGTTTTTGATGCCTCGATACACAAGTGCTCGGGAGTCGCGATTCTCTGATTTCCGATGGCTCCTTGTGCGCTAGCCCCCTGAATATGCCCCGGTCCAAATGACCGTTACCACATGCCCGCGGCCGTATAGCCTTCCATCGGAGTTTCAGGTTTTGCGAGGTCAATGTTCACATGTCCTCCGGATTCGCGATTCCCCGATCCCCGATGGCTCATGGCCATTGACATGTCAACAGCCCCTTCCCCGACTCGAAAGCTTGCCACCTGTCCTCCACTATGATTCACAGCAACGTCGGGAAATCGGGTATCGAGATATCGCGATTTCTACTATCAGGTGCATGGGACTTTCATATCCCCGATCCTCGACTCTACAGGATCTCTCGCCACGTGCCACGGATAACGGATGGCTCTGATTCAGTGGGGCAATCGCGCATCACGATTTACTTATGTAAGAGTTCTCTGCCTTTGGAAACTCCGATCCTCCGATGGACTGAAATCCTGACTTTCCTTCTGATGTCTGACCTTCTGATGTCTGACACGCGTCGTGCCAAAATCAACGGCTAGGATCCCATCGGTCTTTCGAGACTCGAAAGGTCTCGGCCGTCTCTCCCTTTAAAATCCTGATACCACAATTGTTACTAACATTAGGCTCCATGGGGGATAGAGTTGTCCCTGTGATGCTCTAAGAACTCCTCCTGTAGTTCTAGTTGCCTTTCTATTGGGCTATGGAGTCATTATTAGGCCGCAAAAATAAAAATGAAAATGAACTAAGAAACAAAGGACAATATTTACAAACAAAAGAGTCATCTGAGACTCAATCGAAACATTTTTTCAGGAAAATCCCATTCATTGGGCTACCGAAAACCTCTTCACCTTCCAAATCTCACAACTTGTATGTGTTGTTCGAGAAAGCCTCGGAGATTCTGAAAGTCCCGATCCACAGAGCTTCAAACTTGTTGTGTTTGCCCTTATCTTGTTTAGGAGCATCCCATTTCAATACCAGGTCTCCTACCTGGAATCGCTCCTTCTTGGACTTCCTATCGAAGACCCGCTTGATTTTATGCTGATGGTCCTAGATCCTGTCCAATGTTTGCTCCCTAGCCTGCTGGACCTCTACTAACTGATGAATCCTTCTGATCATGTCATCAGGCTCTTCCTGATAGTCCTGGAGGAATTTTGCTACATGGATGGCTAGCTGAGAAGGGAAAACAACTTTGGCTCCATAGACTAACTGGAAAGGGGACAGACCTGTAGCTCTCTTCGTAGTCACTCAATCAGCCCATAGGGCGAATTTAAGCTTCGAGTTCCAAGCCCTTTGGTTGTCTTCCAACAACTTTTTGATGATTCTTATTAAAATTTTGTTGGAGGACTCTGCTAGACCATTTCCCTGTGGATAATATGGGGTCGAGTGAATCAAATTAATCCCGAACTGATCACAGAACCTGGCTAATGGCTCAGACCCGAAAGCGGCTGCATTATCAGTGACAATCTTATTTGGACAGCCAAACCTTGTGATGAGGTCCTCCAAGAATCCGATGATTACCTTGTGGGAAGCGCTCCTGGTGGGAATAGCTTAAATCCACTTGGTAAAGAAATATGTAGCAGTCAGGATCCACCTATGCTGTCCACTGGAGGGAGGGTGAATTTCTCCAATAAAATCGAGGCCCCACTGCTGAAAAGGCCCTGAAACCACCACCGGTTTTAATGGCAGAGACCTGAGTTGTTTCTTTCCTGCAAATTTTTTACATTTGATACAGGCTCTGACCCCTTTGCATACGTCGGTGAACACGGTAGGCCAGTAGTACCCAGCCCTGAGGATTTTGTGGGCTGTGGATCTCCAGAAATGGTGTCCTCCACATAGGCCGCTGTGAAATTCAGCCACGATCATCTCGGCCTCTGGTGGACTTATGCATTTTAAAAGCACCCCCAGGGGGTCTTTCCGATATAACACTTGATCGATCAGGCAGTACCTGACTGCTTTGAGCTTCAGAGCTCTTGCATTGCTTCTTGGCAGGCCGTCTGGAGGCCGCAGCTCCTGCAGAAAGTATATGACATCCTTATACCAAGGACAGTGAGCCAATGGGGGCTCCCTTCGATGATCTATGTCAGACAGTTGAACCTGCGAAATACCTGAGCATTCGTTGATGAGACTTATTCCCAACGCTTGACAATTTTCTTCAGCCAACAACTTGGCTAAACCTTGCCCTTTGATCAATTTGGTGGGCCCTATTTCCAGGTCGAACTCCAGGATTTTAGCTATCCATTTACTCCTTTTACCGTCCATGCCGGGCTGAATAAGGATATCTTTAACAACAGTCGATGGGACATAGGCGATGATCTTTGACTGCAGGATATAGGTTCTAAAATCTTTGAGAGCTTTCACTAGGGCATAAGCTTGTTTTTCCATAGTGTCATACTTGACTTCGACATCCCTTAATGCTCGGCTGAAATAAGAAATAGGCTGTTCTAACCCACTGTCATTTGTCTGTAATAGAACAACAGCTACTGTGTCAGGTGAGGCAAAGGAGAAAATAAGGAAATCCTTCGAGTAGTCGGGACTGATAAGCACAGAAGCTTCAGTCATGGCTTTCTTGATTTGTTCAAAGGAATGTCGCGATTGAGGGGTCCACCTTACCTCATTTTCTTTCTTTAACATGGTCGTTATAAGCTTTACCCCCTCAGCAAAATTAGGCACAAACCTCCTTAGAAAATTAATTTTACCGAGGAAAGATTGGATCTCCTTCCTAGACCTCGGGATTGATAGGGCTTGTATCGCCTCAACTCTACTGGGATCAATCCTGACTCCTTCTGCTGATACTATGTGGCCTAGTAGTTTTCCTTCCTTCATGGAAAACAAAGATTTCTTGGGGTTTAATGAAATCCCAAACTTTCTGCATTTCAAGAAAACTTTCCTAAGATGACGACGGTGTTCTTCATCAGATTTTGAAAATACTGTGATGTCATCCAGATAGACAACCACAAATTTATCCTTTTCCCCAACGAAAGCTATGTCCATGGCACGCTGGAATGTCGCCCCTGCATTCATAAGTCCAAATGGCATCTTGGCATACATGAATGTGCCCCATGGAGTGGTGAATGTTGTCTTCTCCCTGTCTTCGGGCAGAACATAGACCTGATTGTAGCCAGAGAAACCATCAATCATGGACATCCTGGAAGCTCATGCTACCCTCTGTAGTATGTGTTCCATCTTTGGAAAGGGGTAGTTATCCTTCCGTGAGCTCCAGTTCAAATTTTTGAAGTCTACACAGAGTCGGATCTCTCCATTCTTTTTCCTTACTGGCACCAAGTTAGCCACCCACTCTGAATATCTCAGTGGGACGATGATTTGAGCTTGAAGCAACTTCTTCACTTCTCTTTCGATGATAGGCAGCAACATGGGATTGATCTGTCTTAGCTTTTGCCTAAATGGCTTTGCCTCCTCTTTCAATGGAATTTTATGCTCTATGACTGAGGTGTCGTAGGTTTTGAGGTCTTCGTAGGTCCAGGAAAACACATCAGCAAATCCCTTTAAGAGTCCAATGTATTCATACCTCTGCTCCCCTGTCAGACTTCTTGACAATTTGACATACTTGGGCTCATTCTCGGTTCCAATGTTGCACTGAATAGTATGAGCGTCCTCCTCTAAGACCTTTCCTTTTACAGACACATCATTACTATCAAAAATCCTTTCCAAGGGAACGCGTCCCCTGGGAATATGGTTCCTGGGCAGCTGTACAATGTCACGCCCTGCAATCTTATTTAGAATATTACACCCATCGGGCTCTTCCTCTGGGACGGCATCTTGGTCTATGTGCATTTCTGAAAATTCCTCAACGGTCTCCAAGAACCTCTTGACCTCAAGATCGTCCTCGAATACCTTCCAATGTTTGACGTTGTCAGGTATGGAGGGCCTGTATTTTACTTCCACGTCATATCTGAATTTGGGTGGCAGAGGTACTTTGAAATTGCTAGACGATGCAGCCAAGGAATCCGCCAAGGTGTTCTCCTCTCTTGGGATGAAAGAAATATTAAATGCCGAGAAGAAACTGTCAACAAGGTCCCGGACCTCATTCCTGTAAATCCTGAGTCGAGAATGCTTAGCTTGATAAGCGTTTCTGACCTGTTGGACCACCAACTCTGCATCACCGAACATTGCTATCTCCTGAATTCCCATTTCCCTCGCAGCCCTTAGCCCTAGAACAAGAGAATCATACTCTGCTACATTGTTAGTAGCTTAAAATTCTAATTTGTATGAAAGAGATATGGTTTCCTGAGCAGGCGACACAAAAACTACTCCAACTCCAGCGCCTTCTCGGGGACAGGCTCCATCAAAAAACATTTTCCAGATTGGGGTGATGGAGAGAGGAACTTCAGGGGAAATAGTGGGTTGTTTTCTAAATCTCAGAGGCATCTCTGGGGCATGGGTGAGCTGCAGTAAACTGGAGCCTAAATCAGTGTCTAAGGAAAAAATAGGATGATTGGTGGGGTTAGCTTCATCACTGATTATATAGGCCAATTGAGCTTCCTTGTACAGTCTTATGTGCTCTCCTCTGAACACTGGGATAGTAGCATATGTGAGGTCCATCTGCAAGGTTCCCCCTAGTATTTTTATCCATGATCTTGATAACAACATACCGAACTTGGGGGGGACATCGACTACTACAATATCCATGACCACACTTTTCATGGGCAGTTGAAACAAGGTCACAACCAGGTCTTTGATCACTCCAAGACACTGAACTCTCATGGAGTTAAAAGAATAGAGGTCATGATAGGCTCTAGTAACTTCTAGTCCCAAATCTTCCATGACAGTTTTGGGCATGAGGTTGTAGAGGCCCATGAATCCATCAAACAGTTGTGCAGCACTTTGTCGTGTATGTTCAAGGAGGTGTAGAAGGGAGGGGATGAGTCATCTCTATATTCTACCATGGGACCTAGGACAACTGCCGACTTTTCGTCTTGGAGGTTTATGGAGTCTGAGGGAAGGCATGAGGCTTCAGAATGTAAAAGCTCAGAGAAGCGCTTTTTAAATTCACCATGTTTAATCATCTCAGTGAGGGGAACATGGATTCTAATCCTTTGAATCTCATGCTCAAAATTAAAAGAAGATGTAGGCTTTGGAATTTCTTTTATTTCAGGAACATGATTATGGACAATGGGGGAGGGGGGTGAGATTTCTTACCTCTGTGATAATTTGCTTCTTCATTAGTAGGTCTCTCTACTCTAATGGACTGCTGAGGAATATCAGGCACTGCCATCTTTTTATCAGACCTCAGGTTGTACCTGCCTTGGCCGCCACTAGCCTTGTCTCCCTTGCTTAGCTCATTCAAATGGTTGTCCATGAGAGACTCCTCGTATGCAGATTGCGTGAGATGAGGAAAAGGAGGAGTGTCTCCAACGCAGTGGATTTTAGGATCAGGCTCCTCTGATTCTCTTTCTCTCTCCTCGGTCACAAAATTGTTTTGGAAAGGGGCCTGAATCTTCTGGTCTTCTCTGTCTCTTCCCTTCTCTTTCTGCACATTCGGGGGAGTAAAATTATTTGGCCTCCTGAAACCTCCCTTGTTTTCAGCGATCTGAGGGACTTTATACACCTGCCTCCCTTCCATCCTCATCCTCTCCATCTCTGCAGACAGAGACTTCACCATCTTGGTTAGTTCATCCACTTGAGGGTGAGGCGCCAATGATCCCGAAGTTGAGGCTTCTGACCTTCCTTTTCTTCTGTCTGCGTCGGCCTTGTTTCTCAGTCTGTCAGCTTCTAATACATTGGATTCCACTTCTATGGCCGCATATTGCATTTGGGCTAAGGAGGTGGCTCTTCTTTCTCTCAGCAAAAGGCAGAAATCAGGGTCAAATGCACCAGCATAGGAAATTTGGGCAGAGGCTTCTGAGGGCTTTATCTCTGCAGGGATCTTGTTATACATCTTGTTAAATCTTTTGGAGAAGTCAGAGACCGACTCTCCTTCCATCTTTTTCAAAGAACCGAATTCCATCATGTAATACATGAAGTCTTTCCTATCTCCCCACTGCCTCAGGAAAGCACTATCCAGAGCTTCAATCCCAGCAATAGATCCTGGGGCCAATCCTCTAAACCACTTCCTCACTTCACCATCCAGGCTCTGGAAAAAAACTCTCATCCAGACATCCTCATTTTCAATATTGAGGCTGTCTGCATAACTGTAGAAAGTAGCTAGGTGCTCTTCAGCAGTTAAGTCTCCTTCTCCAGTGAACTTGGGCATGTATTTCAGGTAATCTCTAGCAGGGAGAGGATTCACAGGATGGGGAAGAACTAAGGGAGCGTATCTGGCAACGACAATGGCATCCCTTCTGTTCATAGGGGGATTAGCACCAGCCATAGGGATGTTAGGTGGAGGAGAACTCGAAGGAGAAGGAGTTCGCAAAGGGGTTATTGAGGGTAAATCTCGAAGTGGGGTGGGAAACAAGAGGTGATTCAAAGAACATGCTACCGAGCTCCAGTCATTAGGTGCTCCCCCCTATGCAGGAGTGGGGAATTATTCTGCGGTTAGGGGTCTATGCCAAGGTACAGCTTCAAAGGAGATGGGAGTGACAAAGTCTTGTCCCTCTGGTCCCGGACCAGGAGAGGAAAAATCAACAGGAACACTCCCAAAATTTAAGAAACGAGAAACTGCAGAAACAGGCCTGTCAAATAACTGAGGAGGATAAAAAGGAGCTCCAACAGAAGGATATGGTGGATTACCTGGTTCGGTGATGGATGCTTCTTCTTCAGAGGCCTTTCCCTTTCTGAGCACCGCCTATAGATCCGTTTCAGGTGTAGCTAGAGGTAGTTGTGGGTGAGACCGCGTATGCCTGCCTCTGAAAGCCATAATTAACACAACAGGTTCTCCCCAGCGAAGTCGTCACAATGGAGTCGCCAGGTGCAAATTAGCAATTTGAAAGGATCTGATAATCCGATGCACCTTCAGATTCAGAGGCTTAATGTCATTCTACCCAGGGAAAATCTTCAATTCCGTCCCCGGCAACGGCGCCAGAAATGTTAGCATCAGAAGTCACTCTTGGATTGCTTGCAGGAGCAGATCCCAACGCCCATCATTTTTATGTCATGATTTTCTTATAAAGGGTGATCAAATGGAGATAATGGCTCTAGGAGGTATCACTCTAACTCAGGGACTGAGTCTGGTACATAAAGAACAGAGGAGGTCTGGAATCCTAACTTCAACCAGTGGGTTGATTTAAATATGAAAAGGTGGAAGACTTTAAAGAAAGTGAACGAACAACTCTGGGCATCAGGCTTGCAGCGGTTTATAGAGGAAAAACTCTGAAAATAGGATCCTCCTGGTTCAGGGCTTCAAGAAACTGAAAGAGGACTTGACTAGATCCTCCAATTCCAAGTCGTTCAGTGTTAAGGAAATCACAGGGACTGATTAGAGGCTCCGTAACTCTTACATTGATCCATTACAACATCATCCTATAATATTTACAGCTCGACTGGATCCTCCAATTCCGAGCTGCTCTAACACAGTGTAAACAAAGATATGATAGAAACTGGCATTCATAAGGCAAGAAGTCTCCAAAGCTCGTACATAACCAGAACAATAATGATTCATTAAAATTTTACAACCAGGGAGCTCTGCTCAACCATCGATCCCTTACAAAGTGACAAAAATGCCTACATATACTTCAGCCAAAATCCGCCTGGCAACAATATCTCAGGACTTTTAATGGGGGTCGTTTCCTCAATCAAATCTGTCCTTCAGACTCCTGTCATATACTTATTCAATTCATCATGGCTCGCGTCAGGGGGTGGTTGAGCCTCTTTTAATGTTTGGATTGGCGTGCGCAGGCCCTCTTGACGAGTTGAAGACTCGGTGTGACCTTTCTGCAGAGAATCGATACAAAGGGGCCCTCCTGGGTAAACTCTGGCCGTAACCTCCATACTCTACAATAAATGGGTGACGCGAGGCTTCACTTACCTTCCTTATCCTTTTCTGTTGAGCCGAAACGTCTCCTTGAATCCCCTTGGGAAACACTGCTGCAACAACCCGATCCACAGGTCCTTTCCAATCTCTTCACGACCTCCAGCACCTGACCATGGTCATCCCTGACTCTATATCAGGGATCGGGATTTCGCGATTCCTTCTGTCAAGAGTTCTTGACTCTTCAATTCCTGATCACTGATTCTTTGATGAGCACATGCATGGGTTAGCCCTCCGGGCTATACTATCATCCATATGACCACCTCTTATGTGACCTGAGCCGGACCTCTGTCGGGGTTTCGGTGTTTTTGATGCCTCGATACACAAGTGCCCAGGAGTCGCGATTCTCCGATTGTCGATGGCTCCTTGTGCGCTATCCCCCTGACTATGCCCCAGTCCAAATGACCGTTACCACATGCCCGCAGCCGTATAGCCTTCCATCGGAGTTTCGGGGTTTGCGAGGTCAATGTTCACACGTCCTCCAGATTCGCGATTCCCTGATCCCCAATGGCTCATGGCCATTGACATGTCAACGACCCCTTCCCCGACTCGAAAGATTGCCACCTGTCCTCCACTATGATTCATAGGAACGTCGGGAAATCGGGTATCGAGATATCGTGATTTCTACTATCAGGTGCATGGGACTTTCATATCCCCGATCCCCGACTCTGCAGGATCTCTCTCCACGTTCCACGGCTGACGGACGACTCTGATTCAGTCAGGCAATCACGCATCGTGATTTACTTATGTAAGAGTTCTCTGCCTTTGGAAACTCTGATCCTCCGATGGACTGAAATCCCGACTTTCCTTCTGATGTCTGACACACGTCGTGCCAAAATCAACAGCTAGGATCCCATCGGTCTTTCGAGACTCGAAAGGTCTCGGTCGTCTCTCCCTTTAAAATCCCGATACCACAATTGTTACTAACAGGTTCGTGAGTGAAAAGGTGGACTGATAAAAGGTTGACTTTAAAAGTATTTTATTGGTCAATTTTTGTTTTTATCACATGCCTTGGCCACCACGCTGTTTTAAAGGTTATCCCGATCAGGCAAACACATCCCGAAACTATGCCAACCAGTATAAGAAGAGTAGTCCTAGCAGTCCACGATGGTTAGGTTGAATATTGCCCCATGCAGTTCAGAGAAGTAGGGTTTAGCCACTTCTCGTTACTAGTGCTTTCGGGCTCTTAAAGCCACTTGGATGGAAGAAGGATACTTGCAAAAAGAAAGAGGCTCAGGACCCCCCTAAAGAGGGTTTTTGCTGAGCTTACCCAAGAAGAGTAGTATTCCAACCAAGCTAAGCTAATCAAATCCTTGACCGTGTGGTACTAAGGAAAGACCAGTCGACTTATACTAACTAGACAACTTCCGAGGGGCTCCTGATGAAGACTCCCTGGCTTTGACTCTTAATATTCTATGAAATTGAAATTGCATAAAATGAAATACCAGACCATCCACGTGGCAAGGTCACACCTTTCTTTCACAAGTGTGCCTCCTGGTTACTGAAATTGAAATCTATCTTGAAACTATATACATAAAACAAGTAAATAGATAGGTGACATATATGTCACGGCTAGATAATATGTGTATGTAAATATCTAAATAATATAAGTTTTTTGTTTTCTGTGTATGGGATGGACCCCTGAATTGTTTTCAAGTCTTTTTTGCGGTGTTTTGCATATATTTAGCTTGTTGATTATGCATGGCCCCTTTTTGGGGCAGCCACCTGTAGATTAGTGAGTGAAAAAAGATAAAATGAAAATGTAGCAAGATTGGATGATTACAACATAACAATTACACCATTTGACCCAAAGGAATGGGTTGAGACTCTTTGCGAACGGCTAAGCCGCCATATGCATGAAAGCCTCAACTAACTCCTTGTATGGGGATTGGAAATTTAGTGTTTGAAATATAAAAGGTGTGACTGTTATCTACACAAGTATTAACCAGATTTTTAACATGAATTCACAAGTGAACCATTCAAACTACTTACACAAATCGAACATATAAACATTGATATGTATATCAGAAATTTTTGGAGTGAGTGCAAGTTATAATTAAAGTGTGTATAAGAGTGATTGGGTAAGATTTACCGACCAAAATGTCTATTTTTCTTCGCTGCCCTGCTGGCCCCTTTGCCTCAAACAGGTCTCTAGGTGGTCCCCAACCGCTTAAGAGAGGCAGAATGGGTGATTGGTTGTATCCTTGCAGGCAAACAACAAAATTTTAGTATTTATGTATGGAAAAACTGAAATAAACATAACAGAAATTTACACATAAGAAATATATAACAGCCAACTAAGATGGTCGTCCCGTGGGGGGAAATTGACCAAAATGATCCATTTTCCTGTTTGGGACAGCAAGGTTAATGGTAAGAAAGCATAACAGAAACATACATGAATGAAAAGATAAAGCAAACAAGTATGGACAACCAGCTATGAGGTCTATTTAAGGGTTCTCCTAAGGGGCCCTAAGACTCCCAACCACTAGATAAGGGTAAAAAAATTTGAATACTTCAGAAAATATGCACTAAAACACATTAAACAAATTAAACCAAGTTGTTAGAAAATGAAAGTGAGCAAGTTAAACCCAAGGAATCAACAACAAACACCTAGCTAACCAATCCCTCCTGGAGATAGCTAACATATCAAGCATGTACCCCTACCCCTCAACCCTTAACCAACAAATGACACATCCAAGAACTAAAATTCAACAAGTACACACACACAAAGAGTCTTATAAATTTCAGCAGAGCTTTATTACTATATTCATCCTCCCCTTTTTTACAATGCCAGCCCTCTTATTTATAAAGAAGAGGTGAAGGCTTAGGGTTAGGTCACAAGACACTTGCCACTTTTGGAAAAGTGACAAGTGGAGCAACCCTAAAGTATTTTTGTCTTTTTTACAAAAAGTAATCTTATCCAAAAAAGGGAGCCTTATCCAAAAAGGGAACCTTATCCAAAAAGAGGATCAAATCAGATTTGACTTGACCCTTCAATTACATAATAATTACATGCCAAAAGTAAATCATACGAGAGTTCATATTACAAAAAGTCATTTTTCATAAAATGACAAAACTTGATATGCCACATCACCATTCACCTTGGGATTTGTGCCATCCCAAATTCTCTTTGACTACTACCATGTTTTGCAGCTGTAGGTGATGTGTTTTAGGATAGTATCCGGCCATCCATGGCTGTCAGATTCACCGGAATGAAGGCCCAAGGTGTGGGGAATTGCTGAGTTGCTTTGGAGGGCAAGGGGACTTTGGGATTTGTTTGTTTTAAGTAAGGAAATGCCCGCTGTTCAAGCACTTTTCAGACCTGATTATGCCCCCCCTTTGCTGCCTATAAGTTTCCCTATGAGCTGGCTAAAACATGGCTTTGATTTGGGATTGTTTCGGTAAGAGGACCTCTTGGATCTGAAATTTGAGAGGCTCTTCCTCTATACCAAATAGGCACAAATATATTCTTTACCGTGCCCATGTTATATCTCTATCTTCTACCTTTCCTTTGCCTTTCGTTTGGTGCAAATCCGACTCCGGATGAGTGAGATATGGCCCCGAGAAGGTATGCGGATGGAGCCGGCCAATAGACTGATCAGGGAAAGGATTTGAAATTGTGGTGAAATTCTAGGTTGGACACCAGAATCGATAGGCTGCTACAGGACTTTATACCTGTAGCTGAAATGGGTTTCCCTCACCAGCATCAATTTGACCTCGAAGGCCCCCAATTAGGCCTCTTTCCGGTGCATGTTTGTAGGACCACATTGAGTCCCTGTCGCTCTGGGACATGTCACTGAAAACCTGGGATGAATTTGCTAAGGTGAATGACATGAGTGTATTCTAGACTTCGCCCCGGTCGTTTCGACTATTCACGGGCAAAAATCTGCCTCCGTATGGCGAGGTTATAGAATTAAAAAGGCCAATGACCCTTAGGGTGGGCGGGGATTTAAATTTTTAACCTATAGTTTGGAACCCAAATAAAATTTCATTTAAAATTTCATTTATATTTTAATTAAACATCATAAAACATTTAAAAATTAATTTAATTACAAATATAAAATATATCTATAACTAAACTAAAATTAAAATTAAATATAATATAAAATTAAAATTAAAAATAAAACTAAACTTAAAATTTAAACAAATATTAAAATGAAACGCCCTCCACCGTCAGCCCCTAGTCGGCCATGTGACCAAACCAAGAGCCAAAGGAGGAGCCCACGGGCATGGAGGTGGTGGCTGGTGGTTGGGTTTCACATGCGCGCAGATGGGGGAGGAACTGGGAAGTGTGGGGAGGAGGCCACGTGGGAGAGAGAGGTAGAGGGTGTGTGGGCAGTGCGTGGGGTAGAGGAAGGGAAAGGAGTTGAGGGCCGATGGCATAGGCATGGGAGAGGGGCCGGGATATGGAATGGTGGAGTACTGGTGCAGCGTTGAGTGGGAGGTTGCGAGAGGGAGAAGACTGGTGCGCGTGTCGGGGTAGAGTGGTAGCAGGGAAAGAGAGGCGCACGTGCATGTGAGTGGAAGGGAAGGAGGCCATGGAGGAGAGGTAGCGCGCGGAGGTGGGAGAAAGGAGGAGGTGGTTGTGGGAGGTGACATGGGAGGTCGAGCTCGGGATGGAAAGGTGAGGGCCAAGAGGTATGCGTGGTGGATGCAGGGTTGGAGGCCGCGGGAGAAACCAGGGGGAGGGGGCCGAGCTGCAGAGGTGGTGGTGGCATCCAGGTGGTGGACGGGTGACCAGCCACCCAAATTTTTTTTTTTTTTTTTAAACTATAGGCAAAGTGGGTTTTGTACCAGCAGAATGGACGGGAGGTCTTGGGTTCAAACCCCCTGCCCTCCACTTGGATTTCTGGGTATTGTTTTGAGGTTTTTGGGCAAAGGAAAAGGGGAGGGCTGGGGTTCAAAGCCCATGGATTCCCAGTGACATGCCCAGGCCTGCAACCTCCAATAGATAGCTTTACAATTAAAAATTTAAAGGAGCCATGGAGGCTTGGGCCTGGTGCCCAAGAGGGGTTCAAATCCCCTCTCCTTTGCATCTTTCAGCACACATACAACCTTAATGAACTCATCCACTAACAATTACACTGAACCAGCAAGCAACTTCACCATTGAAATAGGTAAACAAACACCAATTTCTTCTTGCAGAACCTCAAAAAAACCAGCAACATTGCTCATTTAGGTTTCTGTGGTGAGAAATTTGTTCAGAATTTGTCGGAAGAACCACAGTGCTATTGATAGCTTGTCGTCGACGTTTCAGATCCACAACAGGATCCATCTTCAGGAAAAAAAAGCCCGAGGAAAAAATAAGAGAGTAGCCCTTATTAAATAGTGACAAGGAGGGTGGAAAACTCAGGTCGGTTAAGTGAAACCCTAGGTTTGAGGAGGTTTTTTCAAAATAGGTATTTAGTAGTGATTTAATTAATGAATTAAGTGGTTTAAATTGATAACCCGGCGGTGTTAATTAAATTTTATGTTAAATATAGGCTTAAATTTAGGGTTAACCATATGGTGTTAATATTATTAATATTAATTTTAATATTAATTTTTATGTTAATTATGGTTAAATTAGGTTAATTCATTAATGTTATTATTGTTATATTAGTGATCGGCTAAGTGAAACCCTAGGTTTGAGGATGTTAATATTATTAATATTAATATTCTATGTTAATTTAACTAAGCATCACTAGCAATCTAGGGTTAAATATAGGTTAACGTTATTAATATTAAATTTTATGTTAAATAAAGGCTAAATTTAGGGTTAGCCACATGGTGTTAATATTATTAAAATTATAGGTTAAATTAAGGTTAATTTAATGAGGTAGCATTGATATTATTACTGTTTTATTAGTGGTTGGTTAAGTGAAACCCTAGGTTTGAGGATGCTAAATTTAGGGTTAATTTAAGTTGGAATCAAAATGGTTTAATTTTAATTAGTATTATGTTGGTTAATTTAGGTTTAAAATGTGAAAAGGTAATAATAATATTATTATTAATGTATGTCAAAGGGGGGATTTTCATAAGGTATTAGGTTGAGTTAAGGTTCGAAAAAAGTGAGGGTGTAACTACTAGAGTTCTGAGAGTAAGGTTAATGATGTTTTCTTTCCCGAATGAGCGGAATCCAACTTTCACTAATCTCTAGGCCATTGTCTCTATTTAGGTTATTGGGATTTTTGATGATTTCGATTGCCTCTCTAATTCGTCTTTTAAGGAGATGGTCTTCTTTAGCTAAGATTTTGGTGTCCTCAAGGCGTATGTGATGCTTAGTTGTGAGAGAGTGTTCGGCTAGTGCTGAGGTGCGGGTTCGTTCATTCTTGATGTCAGCACTATGCTCTTTAATCCTGGTGTTGAAAGAGCAGCCTGTTTCTCCAATGTATCATTTGCCACAGGAGCAATCTATTCTGTAAACTCCTTTGAAATTGTGTTGGTCAAGCTTGTCCTTGACAGATCTCATTTTCTGTTTGATGGTATTAAGTGGTCTGAATGAGGTCCTAATCTCTTTCTTGTTTAGGATTTTTTCGATTTTATCATTGACTCCTTGGATGTAAGGGAGGTAGGCGGTGAGGCTCGGGGTTTGGTTGTTTCTCTGTTGAGGTTTGTTATTTTCTTTTTCTTTTTCTTTTTCTAGGGCTTTCCTTATTGCGTTCTCAATCTCTTTTTCTTTGTAACCTATGTTTTTGAAGACTTTGTGAAGGTGATTTTTCTCTTGTTCTAGGTGTTCTTTATTTGAAATCCTTATGGCTCTAGTGGATAAGGTGTTAAGAATTCCTAATTTTTGGTTGGGGTGATGATGGGAACTGCCGTGAAGGTAGTTTTCGGTGTGGGTCTTTTTTCTGTAAACTAAATGTCCTAATTTACCATCTTCCTTTATGTTTATTAGTATGTCAAGGAAAGGGATGGTGTCATTTTCTTCACGTTCCATTGTGAATTTAATGTCCTTGGATAAATTGTTGATGTGATGGAAGAACCAACAACATTTTTTATTGGTTTTTTGGAAATGACATTAATGGATTACCTGGCTAACTGTTTGGAGATGGCAGCATGGAAGTTAGCTTCCCATTGCTGATTTGTTGCTTCTATCAAAAACCTCCCCCTGCTTCCATGAACTACTGTTGCAGAGCTCTCCCCCTTTGGCCAAATTGCCAAAATGGCTTGGGAGAGGGGAGAAGGGAGGTTTTTTTTTTTTTTCAATTTTTCAAAAAAAACCCAATTTTCCCCAAACTGCATGAGGCTACGTACCCACTCTCCAAAATTCCAATTTTTCTGAAAATATTTTATTAATTTTTTAATATTTTTGGAAATATGTGCAAGTCAAAGTTTGACTTTGACTTTGACTTTGACTTTGTTGCGGCTGACTCAGCCCAAAAATGTTGACTGGAGAGACAGAGTTGGAATTGGACGCAAGTCACATCGTTGGAAAGGTATTGACGAGTACATCAAGAATATTTCATAACCAACTTGAGATAATGCCACCTCAACCCTCAAATTTGGCCCGGAACAATGGCCACTTAAAACCCCTGACTTGCTAGAGGGCCCACATGACACCTAATCTTGCGAAAGGTGCCAAATCGTCATACGATATCCAATCGAGGCAAATGAGGTACCGTCGGGAAGGTATCAACGAGTGCTTCGATGAGGTGACAATAAATTTTTGTGTTGGGGTCATTTATGATTGTCTTAGCTGCTATGAAACCCTGTCATGTGAGCTGGTGGACCCTTATTGACCAACTTGTCATAGCTCTAACCAGGCCATATGAATTCAGAATGAGGCAAATGAGATGTCGTTGGAAAGGTGTCTAAGTCTATTATAGCGTGGAATTGTTGAATATCTGATTTATAACTCTTTACCCACCAATTGTAAACCATGAATCACTGCAACCATTTTGGTGTCAAAAAATGGTCATAAACTTGCAAAAACTCGTTCTTACCAACCGAGGGTCAAAACAAAGCACGTGATATACCGTTGGAAAGGTATCGCACTGACCTACACCATGTATAGGTTTGATTTTCCCTTTGATACCATAATATGAATATAATTAGACCAGGAATCCATGGCTATTGGTTTTGGCGCTTCGGGTGACGTTGACTTTGTGTGCCTCGTATGGGGTCATACTGTCTCAGAATCAAGCTCATGATAGCTTGTTGAAAATCTTGTCCCAATCCCTACCGCTTGGAAGTGTTGTATTCCCTTAATAAAATAGCCTTGACATGAGGAAGAAATGTCATGGGAAGGACCACAAATCCCTAAAAGCAATCAACTGATACTCTTTCAAGGGCAGAGGCCATAGTAACTATGACCCTCGCCACTATCTTTGACTAGAACCATAGCATCAAGGGGCGTTTATGGAGAAGTAACTGTGTAAAAAACCATGTTGAGCCCAGAGCATATTTTTGGATCAATAGTATCTTTCCATCTGGGGCTGCTCCCCCTGACAGATTGTCCTCTTATGGTGCTTCCTCGTATACATCTGAGACATATAAGATAAGCATTCAAAAAGCATTCAAAAACCATTCATTTTTGGAGTAGAAATAACTCCAAGTCTTTGGCGAAGATATTCAAAGGCTTCCCATGGAAGTGGTTTTGTAAAGATGTCTGCCACTTGTTCTTTTGTGCCCACATACTCAACTTTGATGTTCTTTTCTGCAACATGTTCCTGTAGAAAGTGATACTTGATTGGAATGTGCTTCGTCATGGAGTGCATCACCGAGTTTTTTGAGATATTGATGGCACTTGTATTATCACAATATATTGGAATGGGCTCATCATACTCAACCTATATATATGTCAAAGTTTGTTTCATCCAAAGAACCTGTGTACAACATGTTGTTGTTGCAATATACTCTGCCTCAGCTGTAGATAGAGATACCGATGATTGTTTCTTGCTTAGTCATGATACCAAACACTCACCTAAGTAGAACACTACTCCACTGGTGCTTCGTCGGTCATCAATACAACCTGCCCAATCTGCATCTGTGTAGGCAATAAGTGATAGATGTTTTCCTTTTGGATACCATAATCCAAACTCTTCTGTTCCTTTGAG
>ML803443.1:107904-143991 GCA_009831015.1 Picea engelmannii | reverse complement strand
GGGTCCATTACCCAAACCTTTGTGCTACGGGGCTTTCTTCAAGGGTTGACATCAATGACAACCAACCTTAATCAATAAGTTGCACCAATGGTTCCAATTGGGTAAATGTCGTTGTTCTCTACAAATTGACTGATTGTTGTGTTCGGTATGAAATGATATTCTGAGAAAACCACGAGAACTTTTTCGACAACAATTGTTTGATTGAGAAATATAATTCAATCACAATCACCACAGCCATATACTGTTTTCGGTAATATATTGAAATTTGTAAAGGATATCCCATTACTTGGCAATATTTTCTCTGCATGTTTCTGGACACGTTGTGTAGGGATAGTCAGTGTAGCTGTCGTCATGGCTTCGTTGTCTATCATGTCTTCACGCATAATGCATCTACTTTTGTTCTCCTTGTCTAAGTAGGTGCTATACACGACCATTATGTCTCTGATGAACAATTTTCTAGTCTGGTGGTTGTTCAAGCCTTCTATTGATAGTATATTGGGTGGTATAAGTTTAGACCTGGTGACATTTTTTTGAATAGGAAAAGTAATGTGAATGACAGTATGTATATATATCCTTTTTTTTCGTTTTTTTTTTCATTAATGTACAAGTAGATGCACGATTTGGATAAAGTATGCAACTTATAGTTTTGTAACCATACCTCTTAGTCTCTGGACCTTGCAATATGTTGGGCATTTCACTTGTACTTGTCGATATTTCTTATGAACTAAAAAACATGTGTTGTAAATGACATAAACATATTTACCATGGCATAGTAGAATAAATAACCGAGGATATTTGTTTCCTAAACATAGCAAGAGCATAATCTATGAATCTTTACCTTTAAAATGAAGATAAGTTAATATATAGGAAAATACGTAGTATCTACAAAAACAAATGAGCTGCAAATCAATAGAATAAATATACACATAATAAATGAAATACAAAACAATGCAATATGGAATATGGGTAGAAGTATGCACCTTCGTATGTATTCTTCTACATTTTTGGTTAAGAGTTCTTTATCTTGTCCAGTTTTTCTAGTTTGTTTCAATGAAGGAAAGTACAAAACACAAGGAACGTGGATGTAAGTTGGTATGTAAGGAAAAAACAAGGAATATGTACATATAGTAAACTAGAATCAAAGGAATAGAGTAATCGATAATGTTAGAAGCATGTCCTTTGCTTTTATTGATCCATGTCTTTGTATATATAGAATTTTTCCCTGTCCAAAATCTATTACAAACAAGGAAAAACTAAGATGTTGGATGATTCTAGATGAATAATTTGGTTTTGTGCAACAAGTTAGCGAGATATGCTTTAAGATATAGAAATATGATTTTGTAATATGCTTGATGTATATTTCATAATTCAAGTACAATACTAATTTTATCGTGATCATACCAATATGTTTCTAAGATAAAGAGGTTGTATTGTGAAATGGGCAAATTTGACCATACATGGTCAATAAGTGCATTTTGTACATGGTTTATCTTATCCCAA
Organism: Picea engelmannii; assembly: GCA_009831015.1. NCBI lineage: Eukaryota > Viridiplantae > Streptophyta > Pinopsida > Pinales > Pinaceae > Picea > Picea engelmannii. The sequence goes on along the minus strand of ML803443.1, from coordinate 142,491 downwards.
AGAAAGTTGAGACCGTAATTGCACATGTTCTTTTCCAATTCTTTTGTTTTGGCATTATTTTGTAACATGTAAATATTGAAGTCTCCTAGAATGATAATGTTTCTTTCATATGTAAATGTTGTAATGCATTTGAAAGAACATTAAGTATGTTGGGAAATGTTGCATGCATAGCAGCGTAGAGATTCAATATTGCAATTTCTGATTCATGGAAGATTAGTTTTTCCAGCACCATCTCAACATTGTTTTCTTCAAAATTCATATGCTCCAAAATTGTTACATGTTTTTTCACTAATATCATCACTCCATGTGTAATGTAACTTGATATGCAATTGTGATTTGGAAATTGCTTGTTTTTCATGCATAATGTCATGTATGTTTCCTACAAGCACACAATATCAGATTGCATTATGTCATAGTCATTGAGTATATCATCCATATGTGCATGTAGGTTGCGCGTGTTAAGTGAGAGAATTGATACATATGAGTTTGTTTGTATGGATTGGTAATCATATTGTAGATTCCATTTTGCACTATTCCTAAGGCGTTGCATATCAATATCAAATTTATTTTTGACTTTGAAGTTATCTTTTGTAAGAGCGATTAGAAAATACAAGGAGTCTATATTTCTAACACGTGACAACGTTGTGTATACAAGTCCATGTATTCAAATTCTAACAGGGTCAAAAACAACACTATCAAGTGTTATCCCTTGTGATCTGTGGACTGTACGTGCACATGCAAGTTTAATTGGAAACTGTTTTCGAATATTCAGTTGACCTGTCTTTGTCAATACTGGTTTTGATATTCATAATATATGTGTCCAATCACTCACAATGTTTGTATTATATAGATAAGATAACTTGTTTTCTTGTCAGTGGCCAATATGCGGCTCATGGAACTTAATCTAGAGGACATCAACTTTTTTTGTTTTCGTATAAGCTTTGAGTATTCCATCTACACCATTCACCAAACCATCCTATGAATCATAGTTGCAGATATATATTTCAACTAGAATGTCTAATTTCAGGACAAGTGCAAAGGCAAAGTGGTTGTATGTTGATGACATGGTACATTGCCATGGTTGTCTTCTTCAAGGTCAATTGAATTGATGATGATATCATCACCATGCATGAGCGATAGCATGTACTTGTTATGCATTTCAACATCCCTATTCGTGTAGAACATGTAAGGGAAGGTTGGGTATGTTGGTGTAGGTCACATGCACCTTGAATTGATATATGTTAAGTCATCACATGTTTGGTTGTTTGTCCGCATTCTATTCAGAATTGCAATAAATGTTTCATCTGTCTAGCGCATTATAGTATGTAATTCAAAGCATTTTATATTATCTTTCCATAAGTCATGCGTCACTATTTTCATATTGACCGTAGGTTGTTCAAATATCAGAGAATCTTGGATGGGTTGCGCCTGGTAAAGATCCCTAAAGAATATCATGTCAATGTCCCCAAAGTATTTGGTGTCACATGTTTAATGTTTCTCAGTCGATTGTCAATGGAATATAAGAAGCGACTTCCAATCAAACATGCCTCATCTATGAAGACAAGTTGTAGTTCGTCATAAATCTTAGACAAGGTATCTAACATTTCCTTGCTGAGTGGAAGAAAATGTGACTTGTTAAAAGGAATTAAAAATGCAGAGTGGATTATTGTTCCACCTGCATTATATGTAACTTTTCCTGTGTATGCAACTATTAGTCCCTTTGGTTTCATAGGGTCAGTCAAATTGTTTGAATCATAGATTCATACAAGCATTTGGAATAGTGTTTTCGCTATGAATGTATTTCCTATTCCTGCCCTGCCTGTAAGGAACATGTGCACATGAGTGTGCATGTTTAAGCGTTTTTTAATTGCAATGTCCTTTATGATTGCTTGTTGTTCTTGATTCAACAGTCGTCTAACTCTGTAGTATTCGTTATTTTCAATAAAGAAAGGATGTTTTGTGACTTGAAAGCCAATATTGATACGTTTTTCAATGGCAGTTGCTCAAGGACACGACAAATATGCTTGCAAGTCATAGGACCCACAGAGAGTTCTAGTTGTTTTATGGTTTGCCTATGTCTCATCAACATTTCCAGGTTTTTCTAGTTCATGAACTGCACTTTCTAAATCACCCCATGTTGGATTAACATTGTATGTAAATCTAGATTCATTGGTTTGTACTGTAGTCTCATAAGCAATATATGCAGCTTCCCATGTAGGGAAGTTATGTTTTAATGTGTTTTCATTTTGATCAAATGGAATGTACAACAATAGTTTTTCTCTACAATAGTTTTCATAGTCAGTGTGTTTGTTGTATTTGACAAAGCATATTACATTTGGTTTTTTTCTTTTTGATATAGTTGTACCATTTTTTTGTAATGTGATACGAACTCTACTAGGCAGATATGCTTATCGGGAGATGGACGTTGGAGGTAATAATCAATAATAGAGAGACATATCACGTCCTCTGAATTATCAGGCTCTTGTTCTAGCAAAGATGGTGATTTAAGCACACATGTGTGTTTCTCAAGTGGAGATGTGTTTATGAAGACACATGTCCTTGAACTACAATTTAGAGGCAGGGAAATGCAAAGTGGATTTTTTGTTGAGAATACATTTTTTGAAGATTAAGTAATGTATTTCCAATTGTACGTATCATTTTCATAGCATCAATATGACTTTTTTCATGTTCTCTGAGTATTCTTTTGAATACACTTGTCATAGATTTGTCAACCTTTGTCAAGTATGAGGTACAATATGATGCTTCAGCATATGCATTGAGGACATAATGCACATCTGTATTTTCATTCCACATAATTGGCATGTCCTTGGAGAAACTGTTGTTCCAAATATATGAAAGTTTTCGTTTAAGGAAAACTATTGGTTGTTTAAGTGTAGATTGTATCGCTTGGATGTACTCATCTTTTGTTATATTTAGTTATGTCAATAATTCTTCGAAACTCATTAAGTCATAGAAGTCTTGTTGTTCTAGAAATGTCAACAAAGATTTAGATTTCTCAATGAGAACATTGCCCTCTAAACTAATTGGTTCTATGATTCATGTTGTTCTCATTAGCGACATAGGGAAGGTATATCTGCAATGTGATTTTTTTCATTTTTTATAGCTTCTTGTATGATAATGTCTATGAACTTTGGCAAGTTATGGATCCAAATGATCTGTGTTGCATGTTATGTATTTGTCTAGAAACTGCTCGATCTGTGAGTTGTTGTCATTTCCATAGACCGATGCACCCTCTATCCATAATAGTGCGTGGTCATGCTCACTCCCTCTATTATGGAATTCAGTCACAAAATAGTAGTTTGATATTTTTTCGAAGAACGTTTCATCATGACATATCAATTGCCTCAAAGCATTTAGTCTATGTCTATAGTAACGAGTACATGTCACTGGTTCTTTTCTTACGAGGTAGTCAATGTCATCATTTTCCAATGTATCAGTTTGTTTTTTCCTTTTCCTGTTCCTATACAATGCAAACACCGTAGCCACCAACAGATCCCAGTGATGCTCTGCACTTGTAAATGTGATGAAAAAAGTTGGGGGTCCCAATCATTGGATCATTACAAATATAGTTTTCTTGTTTTGTTGCGGGTAGTTAGGAGAGATGCAAATGTTTTTGAAATCTACGTATCCAATATCAGATTTTAAGTTCTTTTCTAGGTTTGCTTTGTACTTGACATCTCTGGCCAATAACTTTCTTCCTTGTAGTTGACCTTTTCTTATCCGTACCCACATGCAAGAGAGAACTTTCTCAATTATTATGCACATTGTTTTGAAAAACAAATTTGTTATTTGACAAGAGAAGTCACCGCTTGAATGTAGCAGTTCACATCGAACTATTTTTTGGTAGTAGAATCAATCTGTGATTTCACTGGGAGGTGGATCTACATAGAACAGTGTTGGGAAGTTCATTTCCTCAGAAAATTTGTCCTTGAATATTCTAAGTGGACATTGCTCTTTAGCAGGTGCAATTTTGACAATCTTGTCTTTTTTGTCATGAATGTGTTGTGAGTCAGTGAAGCCATGTATCAATGTTTCAATAAGTCTTTCATTCTCTGATTCATCGCTTGTATCAAATTCACTAGTAGTTTCAAAGGTTTGTGCAGAGTTTTCATTTCCTTGTTCAAGAACACTATTCCAGTTATCATTTATACAAATGTTCTATTCTTTGTACAGGGCCCTGTTGGTAGCCAATTCACATTTTTTCTACTGTCTTATAAGCTGCCTACACCAGTGTTTTGCAAACCTTAATTTTTCGTCGCAATTCTCAAATAAACGACACTTTTATTTTTGCGTTGTTTGCACACTTACCTTCGTTTTTGTTTTCATGACTATAAGCGTGAAAACTTGGTCTTTCGAAGTCGCATTAAAATCATTATTGAATTGTCGTTATCATTATTGTCGATATGTCCATTGCGTTTACATTTTACTTATCATTATACAGTTGGCAAAACCTTTTGATCTGTACTCATTTGAACATTCTTTGATTGATTGTGTAATTTTGTTTCATTGAGTTTGTGATACATTGGGCATTGGATTTGCATGTTATTTGATCAATCCACTTGGCACATTGGTATACATAAGAACACATTGGCACATTGGTTAAACTCTTGGTATGAATCGTTCTATACACCGCATGTCGCATAGTCAAACACTTGGTATTGGTTTCGATTTGTGTGTTTGGTTTTAAAACTATGGTATAACTTTTGTTTGCGCGAATGGTTTATCCACTTACCAAAGGTTTTGATTCATTGATTGAAATGGCTTGTAACACATATGCGTTGTGATTTGAATAGTTGAAAGCGTCGGCGGTTGTACCATGGTAATGACTATTTTGCATGGACAGAAAATAGCTCCACCACCTTCGCACGATGTCATTAATGCTTACCCCTATCCCTGTTTCATCTCTGCTAGCATTGGTTAAGCCTGTGAGTGTTCTGCTCTTGTGTATGCCATGTTCAAACCCTGGCTTGTTCACATCGCTTACCGTCTACTAGGCTCTATGGCACCGGTGGTGCGAATTGAGCCGAATGGTAGTCAAGCCCTGCTACTGTTCAATAATGCCCGGAAATATTTGAAAGATAATGGATGGCTCACGTTTGTACAAAGGTTTGAGGTTTTTAATCTATTTGTTGCACAACAGTTCACCCTGACTTTTGATGGGTGTAGGGCCAAGATAGGTGACATTCAGCTTGAAATCAGTGAAGAGTTCATCAGCTCTACCACAGGATTAGCAACCACGGGCCAACGATTGTTTAAAAACTCTAAAGTTGAGGAGGTTCCATGGTCGTTATTGTTCCTCTCGTGAAAGGTCACATCTTGTGACAGAGGTATGCCCATTTCCACGCTTAAACCAAGGTAGAATGATCTTTTGATGGTGGTTAAACAATTCGTGACCTATGAGGGTCGGTATGGACTAGTTTTTCTTTATCACCTTCGACTGTTAATGAATTTTATGTTATCCATTGAATATGTCATTTTATTTCCAGCGTAGTCTTTATAAAATGGCTAAGAGGTTTAAACGAGAGAAGGCCGAAAGTATCTTGTTTCACCATGGCCTGATCAGACTCATCGTCGTTCATCATTTAAACTTCCACGATGATAGTTAGCAAGATTTTATCTCTCGAAATGGTTTTACTGATACAGAGCCTGTCCAAATTGACAAGCCTGTGGTTAATGAAACTAAGGTCGGGCCACCTGTGCCTTTCCATGTCCTATTGCCCTCTCCTAAACCCTCGGTCGACCCTGATATCGACCTACCCGACGTCTTAGCAGACAAGGTTGAGGCTATAAACAAGCCTGTGAGTAAAAAGTTTAAAGGTAACCCTACTGTCGACGGAAAAGGTAAAAAGAATGCTCGACTTATATCGAGACTGACCCGGAATAAACCTAAACCCAGTGGTTATCAAAAGCCCATAGTCCTCAGTGAAGACTCGGACTCTGACATCGAACACTTCCTAGCTAGTGAGTACCCTTACTCTCAAGGTCTGTGCTCCGAGCCACCCTATGACTTCATTTCTAATTTTCCCCAGTGCCTAAGGAAAAATCCTAGTTACCCAGGGATCAAGCTACCTAACGAAACCCTCGGAAATTTAAACAAACCCTCGCCTGCATTTTCGAAGCCCGGACAATCATCATGTGACCAATGCAATGTCTGGTTGGAATGATACTATACCGATGTTCCCTTATTACAGTTAAAAATCAAATCATTGGAAAACCAAGTTGCAGTATTGACAAGTGAAAGGGACAAGCTTCAAGCAAATGACAAGAAGCAGAAAACCACTGGTTCCATCATTTTTAGGAATGTCGAATCGGCTACAGCCTTCGTCAATTCCAAACTGTTATGACCAAGTTGTCTGCTCATCATCCAGGTATGAATTTCGATATCAATTTTGTTTGGTGAATTGCTAGGATTAATATAATGATTTGAGTTTGGTTTTCAAATAGCTCTGTCCATCATTCGAAATGACTCTGTCATAGTTTTGTGGATCCTGTACATTGTTTTCGTTTTGCTAAAATTAAATGAAGTTATGATTTGGTTACACGATTTGGTCGTGCCCAGTTTAGCAATTGTTTGGTTTTCACTGGGTTTAATTCGTTTGTCTGTTGGTTTGAGTTAACGAAATAAATGGTGTTTGCTTTCGCTTGGATTTTGTTTGTATACAACCTGGACATGAGGTTTTTACACTAAAATTAGGACACAGTTCTGTTTTGATTCAACATGATGTTGCTATCATTGGATATCAACGGCTCTAATTTAGTTCTTGTGATTTGATTGTTGAAACAATTTCATAGGATTGAATTGGCTTGATAAATATGATGTAGTCTATTAAATTGGAAAAACAATTCTGTTTTGTCAACATTTTTGTTTGGATTTGGATTATATCTGACCTGTGCAAAAGATCTCTCCGCCCAAATCATGGAACTGTTTTGATTCACAACAACTATATCAAACTCAAACTGTTCGATTCGCTCTTGTTTTGATTGGATTATTGCATATCTTGAGTTAGCATGATTGTTTTTATGAGTTGGATTCGTATCGAAAATAGACTTGATGCTGCTCTGTTGATTTTAATTTTCAAAACGAGTTTGTTAAACTCAGATCGACATATGTTATCTCCGATGAATTCGTATGAGAAAATTCGGTTAATAGTTCATTTTGAAATGAATTCGAGAAATGATTTCGTTGAATGTCAATCGATTTTGTCTACCCCAATTAGCAATAACAAATGATTGGACAACTCTTATAGATCCTGTTATCAATTGATTGATTTCATTATGATTTTGTTTGTGATAATTTACACACCTGTTTTGATTTGATTTGCTAATGGCATGGATCGTTGTTTATGTTAATATAGTTATATCAATTTCAAAATGATCTTGTTGTTTTCGTATGGATTCGATCGTGTTTCCTGCTGGTGGATGAAGGACCATTAACGATTGACTATGATTTTTTTAAACTGTATCGATTTCAATTTGATATGAAAACGATTTCATTACTGTTCGATACGATTTTGTATACCTGAATTGGTAACGAATTAAATAGAGCGTACCCATCTCTATTATCATTTGGTTGAATACGATTTAGTGTGTTCGATTTACATACAAGTGTCGATTTCCATGATGTTTTTAGCAATCAAATATTTTTATAGTTTGAATATGTTTTTTTTAAGATTTGCATTGATTTTTAATACGATTCTGTGTTTGATTTAGACCAGCTACAGAATCGCAAGATTCTGTAGCTAGTCTTTAGAATTAGATTTTTATCAATTTCATCAACAAAATATCCTCTTAAATTGTCCATTTTTGACCTCTTTCAGGTACATTCGAATTGCATGGGGTATGTTGTGGCAGTCTAAGAGATATTTATGTGATACAGTTTTATTTTAGGTTCCTAGTTTAGTCAGACTTGGGATATTTTCCCAGATTTTCTGTAAACAGTTTGATAACTTCCACAGGGATGTTTTACCCTGTGGGAGGTCTTTAAATACTTATTATTTTTTGTAATAAGGATCATCCTCACTTGTGGGAGAACCAGGCTATGGATTTCTGATACAGACTGAGACGAAAGTTGATGTTTTGTTACAGCTTTCGCTTTCAATATATCAAACTTTTGTTTCAAGTTTATGCATATCAACTTGCAGTTGATTATAGACTACTTTAGCTATCATAATATATTGCAGGATGATATGATTTGATTAATGTGTTATCCATATCTGATCTCTTTCATTATTTAAAAGTACAGCAATTACTTGGTTTTAGTTAACGAATCACATATTTCTCTTCTTCGTTAATTGAATCATTCCGTATAGATCTTTGCATACAGGTTTATCTAACTGTGAAGATTTATAAATCATAAGATTGTTGTATTTTTTATGTCTTGTTTGTCCTGTAATCATATTTGAAGAGCACTGCAGCTTATTGTTTATGAGAAGCTCCTGGATAATTCGGTGCGGGTTTCCTCCCTCCGATCAGCTAAGACAATTATTACATATAGGACAAACCTGGAACGTTCCTTCAGGTCAGTTTGTTTTTTAGTATTTAATAGTTTATTTGTTAGTATAATTTAAGTAGTTTAGTTAGATATATGTGTAGTTTAGATTTGTAGTTAGAGTTAGTATATTAGTTGTTTAGTTTAGATAGTTTTATTTCTTTTTCATAAAATCATAAAAATAAAAAAACAATATCTCTCTCTGTCTTAGGGCAGAATACAAATGAGTTTTTCAGGTTTTCATTCAAATCTGTAAATTGTAAATATTGTACATTTTGTGAATAAGATTTATTTCTATTAGTAGTTAGATATTTAATTTCCTAGAGTTAGCATAGCATTAGATAGTAGATTGTATATGTAGAATAGTTAGTTTTGTTTAGTTTGTTTTAATAGTTATTTTTTTTAGTTAGGTTAGTTATTTTAGAGTAGTTTTCTTTTTGTTTTCTTAGGACTTAGATCGGCTAACGGAGCCGCTAAACCTGTCAGGGTGGGTTATCCCAAATGGCTTGGGTTATCAGGCAACCCCGGACCGGATCCACTCTCCCAGTTGATGGACGTTCAATTTCGCCCGCCATCAGGCCCTGAAACATAATTCTTTTAATGCTTTCATGAAAATATGCACACACACTTTACCTGTCTGGTATGTATTCTTGTATTGCAAATGTCTTTTGAGAGCTACAACAATTTTCATTTTATCACTAATGAATTTTGGTAGGGCTTTTTGCACAACATCTAGTTGGACATGCACATTAATAATTGATCCTGTTAAGTCCATCTGGGGTTGTTTATAGCCCCAGGGTTTGATTTGTGCAAATGAAATTCATAGAGACACAAGTCTCTCTTCAAGTTCTATAAGTGTACTTACATTAGGTAGTGGTGTGTTACATTTTATTTGGTCAGGCATTGCAAATTGTGGCAATTTTCCATTTTCAAGTGATCGTTGACATGGAAAAAAAATATTTCCACTGAAAAAATGTTCTATCATTTAGTGTCAAGCCGAGGTATTCTTTTTGCAAGTCATGGGTGAAATAATTAGTATTTTTTGCAAAATTCAACTGCTCACAAATCACACATGCAATGGAAGGAGTGTCTTTGATTTGTTTCATATAGATCTATTTTGCATCTCTCTTCCCTAGACAACCATGCGTAGTAAGTGTTTGATGGTTTTCAGTGCTAGCAGTGCATGGTGTTGGCTCTAGTCTACTATATGTCATTTTTCCCTCTCAGTCAGTATCATGACCATTGTGGGATATGTAGCTTCACATGTTTCTCTCACGTATCTATTTTTTCAACATTTGGTAGGTTAACTTATGGTTGCCACTGGAAACTAGTTTCACTTATTGACAAGCCATGTTGAAGGTGGGATCGACATTTTTTATGAGAATTGCCTCCTCACCATATCAATGGTGAAAATGGTGATGTTCTTTGCCATTGGACATGTGATGTTTGTGTTCAGCAGAAAGTGCGAAAATGCGATCGTGTTGTGCACGCACAATTTTTTTAGGTTGTGATATGTGAGTTTGTGTTTCTTAGTCGAGCTCCTTTTCACCTCATGATGACCAGTTGTACAACCCATAGGTCTAGAAGGAAGTGTACCAATGTATTTTTTTCTCTCACGTATGACCTTTTTCAACTTGTGATAAGTTAGTCTACGTTTTTTGTTTAAGCTCTGTATGAACTGATGACAATTGGAATGAGTTTCATCCTCATTAGACAACATGTGATGCTTATGAAGATTCGATGCAGTTTGGGTGGCATGGAAAATGGATCTCGAACTGGAAGTATTTCTTATCAAAGATTGATAATGGTTGTGTGGTGTATCTGTTTTCGACGATATGATGTCAATTGTTCAATCATAGTTTGAATCAATACAATAGGAATGGATAGTACCATATGATAGGGTTGACCAGGCCTGGATATTTACTCTGAATATGATAGATATCCATTGTAAACAGAATGTGCCAGCCTCTACATTTCCTTTCTCATATGGCATTGCCATGTTTACAAGGTATTGTTGCCAACTTCCAATTATCGGCATACTTTCTATGAGATATGGTAAAAGGTGTTGATGCAAGCAATTAAACGCCTGTTGACTGCCACCTATAATTTCATTGTAAAAGGATTGCACAGTGTAAAGGCACAGTGAGTGCACACCAAACTGTGTTGCTATCAAATACAAAAGTGCATTGACAGACTATCTCCACAAGTAGATGTAATAGTTGTTGTTATGTGCAATCCATGGGAGTGTATATGATGCATAATTTGTTTCTAATGCGATTGAAGGTCCTTGCAGGCAGGGATGATTTTAAGGATGGAAATTTGTTTTAAAATGTAGAAACCTTGGCTAATCTTAGTAATCCTTCATATGCCAACTATAAATGTTTGGCGATATTTTTGTAAAAATATTCAAATTTTTAAGGATTTTATATAGTTTGTATGAACTTTTGGCGATTTTTAAGGTAAAATCATTTTATCCTATAGAATTTGGGCGAATCATTTTTAGAATAGAGAATATTTTTTTGGGAAAAACCATGGAAAATTATCCCATGTGCGAAATTTAGCCCCTAAAATCATCCCTGTAAATTGCAGGTGAGGGACAAGTAAATATCAGGTCCTCCAAGATTGCATATGGATAATTTTTTATAGAGAATTGGTTCATAATGACCACTTAGAAGATTTTCATCATGGAACAAGATGCAATATGGATCCCTAGATGTAGTTTTGTTGTATAGTAGATATCTTATTTTTCTTGTCAATGACCAAATTCCAATTGATATATTCAGCCACTTGGCCAGCCACCGTATACAAAATGTATCTCCCCAAAGTCCCCTCTCATGTGAAGGCAAAGATGCAGATGCCGACAACTGCATCTTTGAAAAATATGTACTGACATCATGTATTCCATGAAATTGGAAAAGAAAATCAGATGCCAATTCATATTGATATGACTCTAATGCCTCAATGTTGCCATTTTTTAAAGAGGCCAAGAAATGATCTATCAATCCATTACGCAACTTGGTCGAGGAATAACGAAAATTCAATAGAACTTGAAATTCATCAAAGAGGCAATCTCCCACAGTATACGAGAATGCATCTAATCTAAAAAGCCCATTGTTATGCAATACCCGGTCGATTTTGTCATGTACAATGGAGTCTGTATCTATTTGATAACACTCAACATATATTACTTTCTTCATCTTTTAAGTTGTGATTTTCAAGATGTTTCTTAGCTATGTCTAGATAATATGTAAATAAGAAAAAAGAAAAATGAAAACTATAAGTTTAGAACTGCATACCAATTCCGCTATGTATCCTTCAACCTTCTTCATGTCAAATTCAATGTTCCATGGTTGCTATAGCATATGAAAAACAAACAAATCTATAGTGAGTGTTGAACCATATAGAAGAGATAATGTAAATTAAACAACACTATAAATTTGCTCAGTACAAAGACTGAGTATTTAAGACATATATTTTTTGAACTTATTCTAGGTGTGCATCTTATAGGCGTTTCGGTAGCCATTGTATATAGCTTTATTATCCTATTCACCATTTATTTTCATCCCCACTCTTCAAAAATCAACAATAAACATATATGAAACGACTTGTTGATGTTTCTGTGAAAGACTAGGTCTGCTTGATAGGATAAACCAAGAGCACGGAACATAAAAGAGTGTTAATTATGTTGATTACAATTATCCTCCTTTTTCTCAAAAAAAATGAAAAGAAAAGAAAAACTAATAATTAATGAAATATACAAAAAACTATATACAGTATGTGCAGTGTCAACAAAATTCATTATTTATGGAGTTGGGGTGGTTGGGTTACCTCCCCAGCCAAACAAAATTTGAACGATAGGATCCTTACTTACTTCCTGGTAGAAAGATTTTTTTGAGGGCGAATGATGATAAAGTTGCAGTCGGTGCCCATTAACCAGAAATGGAGATCTAGACCCATCGATGGTGCTTAAAGTGACCGTTCCATTATCATGTACTTCCTCAATTTCATATGGTCCCAGGCACCGTGTCTGTAATTTTCCCGAAAAATCATGAAATCTAGAGTCATAGAGAAGCGCCCAATCACCCTTCTTGAATGATTTCTTCTTGATATGCTTGTTGTGCTAGGTCACTCTCTGTTGCTGAATAACAGTTGTGTGCTCCACAATGGATAGGCATGCTTCATCCAATTCGTTGAGTTGTTGAAGGCACTGTTTATGTGCCTTTGTTAGATCCAGTCCAATTTCCTGGGCCATCCTTAAGGTCTTAATCTCAAACTCGATTGGGAAGATGGGTTCTTTACCATAGACTAGGTGATAAGGAGACTAGCCAGTGGTGTTACACCATGTTGTACGATAGGCCCATAAGGCATTTGGGAGCTTAGTAGCCCAATTCTGTCAGTTTGTTGAGACAGTCTTTGTTAAGATTGCCTCCAAGACCTTATTTTTGCTTTCTACTTGCCCATTTGCCTGTGGGTGGTATGGAGAAGTAACTCTATGCTTAATATGATACTTTTCCAAGGTGGTGTTGATTCTATGGGCTGTGACTTGTGACCCCCCATCAGTGATTACTTCCCTGGGTAGTCCATAGAGTACAAATAATTTAAAAAGGAATTTGATGACTACCTCTTCTGTTTCATTTGGTAGGGCTTCTGCCTCTACCCATTTGGTCATGTAGTTCTTTGCCACTAGAATATAGGCCTTTTGATTTGACTTTGGATTGAAGGGGCCAATGAAGTCTAGTGCCCATCTCTCAAATGGTTCTGCGACTATTTGTGCTTTCAAGGGAATTTCATCATCCTAACCTGGTTTTCCCATCCGCTGACAACTGTCGCAGGTATGGACGTATTTCTTTGCATCTCTGAATATTGAGGGCCAATAGTAGCCCATCTGTAATATTTTGTGTCCAGTCCCATGGTCTGAAAAATGCCCACCACAGGGCTCGTCATGTCCTACCTTCAGTATGTTATAGATTTCATCATCTTGTATGCATCTGCGGATCTGGAGATCAACTCCTAATTGGAAGAGATATCCATTGATCCAAGCGAATCGTGCACTACGCTGGATTATCAGTTTTCTTTCCCTTGATGATAGATGTGCTGGTAATCTTTATGCTTCCATATAATTTGCCACATCAGCGTACCAAGGTGGCTTTGTGGTAACGACAAACAAAAGCTCATCTGGAAATTGATCTTCAACTGTTAAGGAGTCATCGGTTTTGGGTATGCAGGATAAGAAGTTTGCGACAAGATTTTATCTCCTGGGTTGATCTTTGATGGTGATGTCAAATTCCTACATGATTAATAATCACCGAGTGACCTGTCCATTAGTAATTGGTTTATTAGCTATATATCTAATAACAGAATGATTAGTATACAGAATAACTGGATATCTTGTTATATAATGACGAAATTTATTGATGGCATGTATAACAACTAAAAACTATTTTTATGTTACTCTATAATTAAGTTCAGCTGGAGTGAGATTCTTGCTAATGAAATAAATAGCGTAGGGTTTCTTGTCTTCTTCCTATTCAAGGAAAATGCCTATAGCAATATATAATGCATCGGTGGAGATGTGAAATGGTATTTTCCAATTTGGTCCCCTCAACACTGGTGCTATCGAGATCAGTTAATTGAGTCCTGCAAATGACACATCACACTTGTCAGACCACTGAAACTCCACATTACGAGTCAAATCATGTAAAGATGCAGCGGTTCTTGCAAAATTTTCCATAAATATATGATAGTATCCAGAAGCGCTAAGGAAACTACATACCTCAGTTTGTGTGTGTGGTGTAGGTAGATTAAGGATTACCTCTATTTTTGCTGGATCTACTCTAATTCCATCTGTAGAAATATAATTCCATAGTACCACACCTTTTTTCATCATAATGTGACATGTTTCATGGCTTAAACATAACCTGGTAGCGATGCACCATGCTAGTACCTTCTCCAGATTATTCAATGCTTGATCGAAGTCATTTCCATAAGGAGTGAAATCATCCATATAAACTTCAAGTCCTTCGCTGATTAGATCGATGAATATGCTCAGGATGGCCCTTTGGAATGTGGTTGGAGCGTTACATAGTCCAAAGGGAAATACTCTGTATACAAAGGTACCCCAGGGGCATGTGAATGTAGTTTTATCTTGATCTTCTAGGGAAATCTGGATCTAATTGTAGCCACTAAAACCGTCTAGGAAGGAAAATAATTTATTTCCTACCAAAGTATCTAGGACATGTTGATGAAAGGTAAGGGGAAATGATCCTTTTGAGTGGCTTTGTTAAGTTCCATGTAGTCAACACAAATTCACCATTTCCCATTTTTATTTAGGACGATCACTAATGGGGAAACCCGCCAACTATCTGAGATAGGATATATAAAATCTACGTCCATTAGCATTTGTAATTCTTCCTTAACAATATCCCTGAGATGGGGATTCAGTCTTCTCTTCGGCTATCGGATAGGTCGAGCGTCTTTCTCAATATAAATGTGGTGCGTGCAGATTTGCGGATCAATACCTTTCATATAGGAATACTCCCATGCAAAAGCTTGCTGGTATTTAGAGAGGAATTGAATTAGCTTTTGTTGTTGTTGCTCATCTAAATTGGCATTGATGTTTAGAGACCTCCTTGGTGCAATCTCAACGGATTTTCTGTTATGAACAAATGTAGTTGGGATTTGTTGTTCCATTAAATCTTCCAGTGGGTCTCCCTGTGCTTCACAGTCTAGAAAATCTTGGAGCATCTGGTAGGTTGGGTTACGCACGGTGGTTGGGCTATTAATAAACCCATTGATTATGTCATCCTCTAGCTAGTTTTTAAGTCTAAGGGCTTCTTCCAGCGTGAGAGGGGCTTGCAAATCCTTTTCTGGATATCGTGGTGGTGGCAATTGTGGATATATGAAAGTTGGGCTTGGTTTGGCAGGAGGATATAACATGATATTCTTTGTGACACCTCCTCTAGAAATTGTCATATTACCCATTCGACATCCTATGTACGCATCATTTCTTGTGAGCCATGGTCTGCCCAGTATCAATGGATGCCCTTCAAGTCCACTTCTTGGGTTGATGATGAGGAAATCTACTAGATATTCCCAAGAGTCGACTGAGATTTCTATATCATGTAATGTGCCAACTGGTCGAACCACCGATCGATCTGCCAATTGTAACATGATTGGGGTGGGTTCAAAGGAGTCAAAACCCAGAGTATTGCAAGTATCCATAGTCAGGATATTGATGGATGCTCCCAAATAAACTAGTGTATTTGGAAAAGAACAACCCTGGATCTGAACTGTTACTATGGGATTCCCTGGATCTTCATATTTGATTGGTTCTTGTCTGCCAAAAATTAGATCAGACAAGGCTCCTACTACACGAACTATTGATGATGAATTTTTTATTTTCCTAACAGGCTTCCTCCCACATCGTTCCTTGATTGTTTTCGTGCAAATTGGAATATCTTGTAGAGCTTGCAGGAGTGGAATATTGACATATAGATTATTGAGTTCCCCTACAATGTCAAAGTTGGGGTATTCGACAGGTTTTCCTATCATCAATCCTTCGGGGAACGGGGGGGAAGGAATTGCATCCTTATCAAGATCCTGTGATTCGACTGTGTTTCCTTCCTGCTCGATTTCTTCTGTTATTACCACAGTCGAGGGTGTTATTGCTGGTTTTTTTTCATTCTCCTGCTCTTGAGAAATGTTATTTTCTTTAGGAGATATTATACGCCCTGATCTCAACCGAAGTTCGTTGCACCATACTGAGTTGGTTTCCCCTTCCCTGTTCTCCATACTCTGGATGAGATGAGATGGTCTATTATTAGGGTTTGGGTGAGGTTGGGTTGGTAATTGGGGGTGCAATTGTGATTGAGGGTTTTGGGGAAGTTGGAGTGGAGCTTGCAATATGGGTTGGGTTTGAGGGGCCATCCCCATGGGTTGATTGTTTATCCCCATGGGGCGCTGCCAATTCTAGTTCCAATTTGGGTTTTGGGTAGTCATATTGGGCCACTGTGAAGGGTAGGGGTTATTTGAATTTTACCAGGGTGAGGTGGGATATTGTGATTTAGGCCAGGTAGAATTTGTAGTTGGTTGATTCTGCCAGATAGGATTTGCAGTAGACTGGTTTAGCCAAGTGGGATTTGCAGGTGGGTATTGGTGGGGATGCTAGTTTTGATTAGTAAACTACTGGCCCTACCATGCGTTACCAGAATTTTTCTGCTGATTATACTGTTCGGGGAAGAGAGAGGAAGGGTCTTGTAGTGTATTTGGAGGTCGATTCTGCCATTGACAACGCTGAGCTATCAGATATAATGGCTATGTTTCTTCTTCCGCTTCTCTAAAGACAACTTTCAGTCCAGGGAGCGATGGGCATTGTTCCGTGTCGTGATCCTTTGCACAGATAGTGCAAACCCGAACCACATCCAAAGGGAAATCCGTTGGACTATTTTTTCTTCTGCATCTGTGGAAAAATATGGCCGAAGTCTTTTTTTTTTGGCCTTCAATACATCCATTTGTGTAGTCAGAGTGCTCAGAACATCTGTTTTGAAAATTTCTAAGAGATTACTGACTTCAGCTCGCGTAACACCCCCGCTAGTATTATTGCTACTTCTGGTGAGGGAAGTCCGCATTCCTGATTTGGTCTGTGTGCTTCCTCGTGAGCACCTGATACACAATTGAATGATGTTATCATAAGTTTCTTGATAAATGTCACACTTCCCCATTAGATTCAATGTTTCTACCCATTCATCTTTCATAACTTTAATCAGAGTTGCTTTAAGTACTTCCCCTGGTAATGTACCATAGGGCGATCTTTGTAAATTATACTAAAATCTCTCAACATATTCTTCTAATGATTCATTTTCTTTTGCAGTCATTTGAAAGATTTCATATTTTAGGTCCCTAGTTCTACAATAATCCTGATATTTTGTCAAGAAGGATTGTTTCATTTCATCCCATGAGTTGATGGTTCCACCTCCCAATCCCATAAACCAACGTAGAGATGCTCCCTTCAAGGTAGAGGAGCACAATTTTAATTTTTGGGGTTCAGAGGTGTAATCATACCCTCTACATAGGACATCAAATTCAAATAAGAATGTGTCCAAGTCTTCCGATATCAATCCATGGAAGGTTGGCAGGTTTTGTAGGGGGATTGCCTTGATGGGGGCATTGGAAATTAGATCAACTATCAAATATTCCAATGTGGAAGTTTGGGGATGTTGTTGATTTGGTTGTGCCATTTGATCAAAGATGTGCCAAAAATCTACAGGAATTTCTTGATTCAAATGTTCTATTCGAGAGGGTTGTTTATTTGATCCTCTAGGGGATTTGATTGCACTCCCTCTATCTAGGATTTTGGGTATGCCTTCTTCTTTCACAGGAGATTCGGGATTAGGGGGTTGATTATTTGATCCTCTAGGGGATTTGATTGCACTCCCTCTATTTGAGATTTTGGTTATGCCTTCTTCTTTCACAGGAGATTCAAGATCAGAGGGTGGTGATAGGTTTGCCTTGGCAACCCCATTGGTTTCTCCTTCTCCTTCCTCCAGATTACAAGAATTTCCCTCTTCTAAAGGGTTGATGGGTGGAATATTTGTGCTCTGAAAGATTTTCTCAGACCCTTCAGTTTTTCTATGAATCTCAGCGGGCTGCAGTTGGTGAAACTACTACCTAAGGGATTTGGGTAGATCCTTTCTTAGGTCCAACCGAAGCTTGAGATTCATCTTTTCAGATGATGTCGTCTATGAAAGTGCTTCTTCCAGGGAACACCGAGCCCTGGGATTTGGTAGTTTTTGGGGGGGGTTTTGTTTTTTCAAGATCTTTTGTTTTAGTCATACACACTTCATGCAAAAATAAATTCAAAAAGAAATACCTATGCAACCTCTTAATGTGTCAGTTGGAGGTAGGCGTTGGCATAAGCATCTTACTTATTGCCTGTGTAGGTTCTTACCTTCTGTGTTCAATACCTCATGCTCCAGAGGTATAATCTATGCTACCTTTGACATTCTCCCCGGCAACGATGCCAAAATGTTGGGGTCTTAAGATGTCCTAAAATAGCCTTAGTTTAACATTAATTTATCAACCCGAGGATTCATATTTTATCTCAATAACATCAGCAAAGTCTATGCAGATAGCTTGTAGAGGCTAAAATCGCGTAGCTAAAGCAAACCTGAGTTTATCCATAATCAAGTTCCTCAAATGTTCATTTAACGATTATAAGATTAAGATCTTACTTAACAGAATTGAAATCTAATTTCTAACATGTTGTGAATGAAAAGGAACTAGCTAACCTGCTAAATTCATTTAACAAAAAAGAAATGATTGAATCTAAGTAAAGACTTGCAGAATTAACTATTAACTAAGAATCAAATTGCTGGAAAGGAAATAGTGAATTACTCTAATGAAAAGAAACTGCAATTGTAATATAATCATAAGTAACAACAAACATAACTGAATGGAAAGGAACAACAATTGTAACTTTAACTGAAAGGAACGACAATTGTAACCTATTTGAAAGGAACAACAAGTGCAAATCTAAGTAAAAGGAACAACGCATGTGAAAACGTGAGGAACTTTCAAGCAACAAACTTCAGTAATGGAAATTGGAATCAACAATCATTAACACTCAAGAGAAATGTCTATCCTCTGTATGCAAAATAGTATGAAATCACTAACACGCTTATGCATTCATCTTAACTATTGTAAAAGAGAATTGAATCGTAAAACAAGAATTAAACTGATACAATTACAACTAAAATAGTAGCTCCTTTAGACTGGGCCCTTGGTCTTTAGAAGCACTGCTACTAGAAACTCGGTATGTAGAAAAGGTGAAAATGATCAAAGGTTTTATTAACTTCATAGCTTGTACATTATTCACAAAAATGGCTTGCGCAGAGTAACTCTGAGTCTAAATACTTGAACACAATTCTTAGATTGTCTTTAAAGATCTATTATCCTCTATATATACAGTAATCTGAGTAAATCAAGCCATCTTGAGGATCGAAATATCCTCAAGATTGATTTACTATTATAAAGTTACAATATAGAAAACCGAATCATCTTTAAAATTGTTTTTGCGCGAAAATTCCTTAACCTCTAATGGCTCACGCATCTTCAAGATTTCCTTTGCTATTCCGGTTTTGACAATATTTAACCAATCCTGTAACAAAATCAAACAATTCCAACACTATTTTAGAATCTATTCAACATGACTTAGATAATATCACTAGAAAACATATTAATCATTTTCTATTCTATTTATCCCTAATTAACAAAAAAGTCACTCAAGATTGTATCATGAACTGTGGGGATAAGGAGGGTATTTGTACCTTTTTCATAACCCAACACTACTCTACCCACATTTTCCCTTGCTCCTGGCTAGCAGGAGAGGATGCATGATTTTCTCCTGGCTATGTTGCTAGTGTATGCATGCTTATGCTCCTCGCTATGCGTGTTGGTGCTGGATCAACTTCTAAACCAACATAATATTAATCTCGATCAAGAAGGTCAGAATATCGCTTACAAAAATTAAAACCCGGATCTCGCTCTCAAACGAGATCTTGCTCTCGATCCTGAACATAAGAATCCCTATCACGAACATTATACTCTTTATCACGAGCGTTATACTCTTTATCTCGTCAGAATGACTATCATTAGCATCAAGATCTCAATCACTAAACTTAGAATCTTAAGCTTGCTTATGAAATGTATCTGCACCTAGCTTTGTTGCTACCCCTTATCTTTTCGAGTGTATGATGGCTAGTGTATTATAGAAGGGATTGGCTAGATTTCTAGCTATGGCTGTCTGGCTTGGCTTTGGTAGGTTGTGGCATACATAGGAGGTGGGGGTAAAAGTAATTATCAACGATAGAAGAAACTACCGAATCAACCGGATCCACCGAGTAAACTACTGCTATATCAGATACTTACTTGGATGCTATTGTTGATGCTGGATAAATAAGAGCTACAAGACTTGGAGAATCTGGAATGAGATATGGTTCTTATAGAAGAATAGGAAGGGGTGATGGTGAACATGGTGGTTGCCGTGGATAAGCTAGTCCTGGTGAAAGAAATGTAATTCCAACAAAGCATGGTGAAAGGTTGGAAATTCCAACCCCAGGTGCAGTGGTGAAAGAAATGAAATACCATAGCCTAGTGTTGGTTCAAGGTAAACAGCTGGTTCAACTCTTAGCTTTGCTGCTTCGGGTTCTCCATGTGGTTCAATAGGTTCAAGGTAAGCTACAGTCTCTACATTTGTTGCTAGCTCTCTCTGTCTTTGTCCCTGATGCTTCCTCTACTATTGTTGTTGGATCTATTGTTGTTGTTGTTGTTGTTGACTATGTATTGGTTTGAATCTTTGACTGGTTCTTGAAATGAAATAGGTTATACTATTGCTACTTCTCCTGCTGCTACTTCTTCTACTTTTCCTACTGTTGGATCAAAAGAATCAAAGTAAGAATCAATAGAAAAAATAGAATACTAATCTGCATATTCAGGTAAGTATTGTGTAAATGTTTTTCCACGAGCCAAAAAATTACTGTAAAATTGAAAGGAATTTTTATATGAAATACATAATATGAAATGCATGCATAGATAAAGACCAGATCTCAACAGAGAGCCAAATAGCCAGGCATAGCTATTGAGAACCCATTTCCATATCATGGGGTGCCTTCTCATTTGGTTGTGGCTTGCCCGAGCCAGGTTTCTCCTGAAGCCCTCTCCTCTTGTTGTGGCTTGCTTAAGATAGGATGCTCTTGTAGCCCGTGAAACAAACTGGGATGACCTTTGAGGTGAACAGAAAGATATGGAACGACTTGGGTTGCAAGTGAATGTATCCTGAGTAGGAGGAGGTGCTTGAAGAAACACATGGGCATAGTAGGAGAAGGCGCTTGAAGAAACACATGGGTAGAGTAAAAGCACATGGGTAGAGTAGGAGGAGGTGACATCCAGCTTGAAGAAACACATTAAACACATGGGTACTTGTAGGAAAACAAGGTGGAACACATGGGAACAACAAATGGACAACATGCTGACAGTGAGGTAGCGTGTGACAAAGTGGCTCAAGGGCATTCAAAATTTCAAGATTCCAAATTTTAAGATGGTAAAACCATTTAACATTTAATGCCAATACCTAATGCTAGAATTAGGCCTAACATTACTTGACTTCAGGAATATTACAAACCGAATATGTACTTGAATGTCCTTTTAAGATAAGATATGGTCAGGGTATGCCTCGGGAGGAGGCCAAATAAGGCTTCAAACTTGAAACTTTAGCCTAAAAACCAAATGAGACTCTGAAATTTGCATCAAACTTTTAAAACTTTGGTTAAAGTGCTTGGTCTTTGTGCCATACTAATGTAAAAAAGAAAAATCGATTACTATAAGTCCCTAGAGCCCGAAAAGCAAGGATTAATAAGGTAGAGGGTGCACCTTATAATAAAAAAACACAAAGTCATGTAGATGTTTCTACAAGGCCCTATAATATATGAAGTGAAGGACATTAGAAAATCACTTATTTTGGAAATATCAAAAGTTGAAATCATTGTTTTATTAAATGAGCTTTCTCACTTCAGATTTGATTATAATGGTGTAATCACATGGTGTATGTTCTCGAGGATATCACCATGACACAATGACAAGTCTAGTTGCTTACATAGTGGCAATCAAAATATCTTGGAACAATCCTTTGACCGAGGTGACTACATGGTCTTTTAATGTCCCACGAATGCAAAGCACCTTCTAGAAAATTTTGTCAAAAAAAATAAAATCCTTGAAGCAGAAGGTATGGTAAACGGATTGCTACATATTTGCATATCGCATAATATTACTTCAATGCTCAGAGTGATCCATCGCTTGGAACGAACATATACAACAATATTCTTTTTTCTAGTTTAAAAAATGGGTGCAGTCATCTTGTTTTGAGAACATCATCTTGTTTTAAGAACATAAGAGCATATACACTCTAGTCATAACTTTCCACAAATCATTCTTGGAAGATGTATTTATATTGCAATTGAATAGACCCTATACATATGATAAAGTAACAAATCTACGAGAGCCAAATAAATTGACATGTGGCTAAAAATAACTACATTTTCCATTAAATTTATTTTAAACTTTTACAAATTAAACAAGCAACAAATAGGAGGAAAAATTGTGTGAGAGAGAGGTATGCTTGGAGCATTGTAAAGTTAATTTTATTTTTCATACATTCATATTTCATTCTTTTTATTTATAGAGGTTGATGGCACTGTTGATAGCAAGGAGTGCAAGAAAGGAGCAAAGCAGGACCAAGTTTGGATTGTGTTTTTTTTGGTAATGTGTTTATTTGTTTAAGTTTGCTGTAATTTTAGTGTGATTTTTTAGCACTAATTAGTTTTTCTTATGTAGATGATTGCCTTGAGTTTCACCCTCATTGCTCTGTTAAAAATCCAATTTGATTTCTCTTTTTTGTCTTCTTCTAAGCTTGATTATTCATTTGTATGATGTCATCGTAGATAATTAAAGACCTAAACTCTAATCCAAGTTTTCGTAAAAACTTGGACCAAAGTTTCATTAAATCTATAAAAATGTTTGGGGGTTCACTTTAATCAAAAAATTACTTCTCAAACTTCAAAACACTTTCTTTTCTATTCTCAATTTCACTTTTCTTCATTTTTATTTAAGCAATATTTAAAAAATATAAAAATACAACCACATGAATTCATTCATATTTGTAACTTTATGTATATAATTTTTAATTGCTTCTTCTAATTAGTTTTTTATCTTTTTAACTAGTTGTAACATTAAAAGAAAATACCTAACATGTTATTTACTTTTAACATTTCAATGCAATTTATTTTTATTCATTTTTCTAATTTTAACTTTTTCAATATTTATGTTTTCTTTAATAATTTAATTTTTTTTTAGTTATTTCAACATTCACTAAACAACAAATAAAAAATTCATTACAATATCTTTAGGGTTTTGTAAATAAACAAATTTTTTGACGTCAATTTTGTTTGAGACACTTTTACTTTAGTTAATCACTATTTTTTCTTGATATTTCATAAAGAAAAATTATAAAAGAAAACAAAATTATTAAAAGAATTAGGGTTTCATTTTATATACATATTTTACTAATTTAATTTAGTTGTTTAATATTATTTTCTAACATATTGTACATACATCACTAATATCACATTAAATTAGCTTGATTTATTTAAACAAAATACATAAAAATTATAAAGTTTGAAAATATAAAAAAATCAAATATTGCAAATAATTGGAAAATTAATAAATTCACAAAACATGCAATAAAGGTTTATTTTTTTTATAATGAGTTATGTTACTTTAACCTTATTTTAAGCTTTGTATTTTGTTTAATTGACATTTCACACATATATAAGTACAATGTATTAAATGGTAAATAAAAATAAAATATTTTAGAAATCATAATCATTCATGTTTATACTTCTAGGAATTGTTAGGAGTTTAATGTTCAACTTTAGGCTATAAAATAGGGTTATAATCCTGTCTCTTCTTGGTTTATCCAACCATGAGGTTGATATGTTGGTGTTGGGAACTTCCTAGTGTCCTCAACATCAAAAAACATGATCATAGTCAACGATCATCTCTACGCTATGGGATGAGACATGGAGAATGCAGAACTAAAGCATGAGGATTAAGTAATGAAGCTACTAGATTCATCATTGACTGAGGATGCTCAAACATGGTTCAAAGGACTCTCTGATAATCACATAACATCTTACGAATATTTTGTTAAGTTGTTCAAGAACAGGTGAACATCAAAGAAAGACAATAGAATGTTTGTATCTCAGTTCAATCAGATAAAAAAGAAGGAGAATGAGAGAGTGAGTGAATTTGACAACATGTTTGAAAGATTGTACAACCAAATCCTGACAGATCTACATCCTCCAAATGTAGTTGTTCGTCTCCTTTATATGAATGCATTCGATGTGAAATTATGTTTCACCCTGAAGGATAATGCTTCAAATGGATCCAGGAAGGCTTAAAAATAAAACTTTTCGGAATTGAACAAAACCAACACCATTCTGTCGTGCTCGTCGAGCCAATTCCGACCATATTTTTCTTTCATAGAATGGACACCGTATGCAGAAGTTATTGTGATATAAAGATGAGGTCAAACAAGCAAAAAAAGTCAAAAGTCAACGCTGACGTCAACAGTACATCATGATGATGTCATCATGACACATGGAAACACTAGAGGCTGACACGTGGCAATATTTTTTGTCTTTTTAGGGCTGATTTGGTCCAATAAAAAAGTGGCATGTGGCATCGTCCGAAGATGACACGTGGCACCTTCTAGAAGGTCAATGAAATCTGGTGGTTCCAGCAAATCTGGCGGAGATCCTCCAAATTTGGCGAAATCTTGCTACATCTGGCTAACTGTTGCTAAATTTGGCGGATATCCTCCGAATTTGGCGAAATCTTGCTACATTTGGCTAACTATCGCTAAATCTAGCTCATTGTCACAAATTTGGCGGAGGCCAGCTTATTTAGTCAGGCACATAAATCAAGAAAACATTATTTTTTGGGGCACAAAAAATCGAGAAAATTTAATTTTTTGGCATGCAAATCGAGACTATACAAACTTTACAAATCTGACAGGGCGCAACATTGGGATTTGTGTCAAGGGGAGGTCCCAAGGGACTGTTCAGAAGCAGGTCGACTTTATACTCAAAAGTTTCATAATTTTGAGGGGAGTCTGAATATGGATTATGTTTTTTCATCTGAGTAGTCGAACATAAAAGTTCCTCTAGAGCCCGAACTATCGATCCAAGCATAGTCAAATTTATACTCAAAAGTCTCATATTTAACTGTTCCAACCAATGGTGATGTTTGTTTCTGTCCAGAAGTTGCAGATTTGAAAGGTGGTTTCAGGAGATGTATGTAAGCCTTTCTTTTGTATTCTTAAAGCATTGAATATTAATAAGAAGCCTTCCCCACTGAGACAAAGGCCCAGATATGTAGGCAAACTTTTTTCGAACTCCGTTAACAATCTTGGTGTTATGGTTTGATGTTTTTAATTCTTATATGGCTGCAACTTCTTTCATTAAGATTATTCTCTTAATTCCTAAATGGTAAATCAATTCATGCATAAAATTAACCATAGTCTTTAAAAGATCAATTTCAGATCAAGTGGTATTAGAGCAGGTTGACAGTTGGTTGTTTGAGTTTGCATGATTACCAGGGAAAAGCTAAGTTGTGGTGAAGGCGAGCTTGTAGAAGGAGATCCAGAGATTGGTTCAAGAAAGAGGACATCTCAAAGTGAGAGAATGGTATCAGAATAAGGTCTTTCTCAAAATGAAAGAGAGTTTCAAAGAACTTTCTTTTCCATGTTGGAGATGGTAAAAGTATTGTATGATGATTACTTGGAAAACATGAGATCGGTTCAAGGGGAATATTCAAAGCAAGCCAAAATTGAAGAAGGAGAGGACCCTCCTAAAACTCCTCCTTCACCTTCTTCATCTCCATCATCATCTTCTTCTTCAAGTACAAGTTCAAATTCTACTACAAGAAAACATTCTCATAAATATAACCCTGATATGCCATTACTTAAAATTGATGTAAAAAAAAAATTTCCTATGTATGATGGCAAAGTTAATGCTGAGAAACTTGATAAATGGGTTAGACAGATGGAAGTATATTTTAATGTGCAACAAATCAAATATGAGGCAACTAAAATCGGGTTGGCATCACTTCATCTTGAAGGCACAACTCTCATTTGGTGGCAAAGAAAGATGCAACTGTCAGACAATTGGCTTAGGTTGATGGAAGGTTGGTATGTATTGTTGGTTTTCAATGATTTCAACCATTGGAGAGTGATATTCTAGATTGATTTCAACCCTTAGTGATTGATGTCAACCCTTGGAGAAAGTCTGGTAGCGAATTTTGATAACACAAAGGTTTGTGTAATGGACCCAAGTTTGTTTGATGTATAATGGTATGATTTTTAATATAATTGAATGTAATACTATTCTAGATGGGTAGTACATGTCATTCCATTTCCTATGGTATGTGGAATATCACATAACTCCTCACGGTTAGAGAGTTATGGCCATGTGAAGTTGGAGAGCCCAGGTTTGGATAATGGACCCAAGTTTGTTTGATGTATAATGGTATGCGTTTTGATACATTTTCAGGTAATACTATTCTGTATGGATAGTACATTTCATTCCATTTCTGGTGGTATGTGGAACATCACATAAGTCCTAACGGTTTGAGAGTGTAAATTCTAACCTTGTACAATATCTACTGCAAACTAATATTCAGAAAAGAACAGAAAAGATACAATGGCAAATACAAACATTACACAGAGATTTTTCACCTAGAAACCCAAACCGGGAAAACCAGCATATATTATATTGATACACATTGTGTTACATTGTTTACAATACAATATACATATAGGAGCCAATGGCATCCAAAACCCTAACCCAATGACCTGGATTAGTCCAAAAACCCTAATTCCTTAACCGGAAATAGAAAACCATCAGCAAAAAACCATGTGCCAAAAAACCACCTAATATCACGTGGTCCCGGAAATATGTCGGCCCGGCGAAAATATGTCGGCCCAAAAAAAATATTTTCGGGGGCACTGCACCCCCCTCTAACCCCCTCTAAAACACTACTACTTCTGCAAAGAATATAACACATACCCAACAGAGAGTTATGGCCTTACGAATTGGAGAACCCTCACGAGTCATCTAGAAGCTCCAAAAGGTTAAAGTAGTCAAAGTGGTTTAAGATATTTTTAGAAGGTAAATAATAAAGTGAAGTGATGAGTGTAATATAATTTAAAGTGAATGCAAAATAAATTATTTAAATAATAAATTTAATGGAGAAATTACTAGGTTGACAAGTGGTTAGAAGTGGGTTAGCCCTAAAATAACGAAAGTGATTTAAGATGGTTAGAAGGTAACCCCTTGAGGTAAAGTGAAGTGATGAGTGTACTATAAGTCAAAGTGGATACAAAATAAATTATTTAAATAATAAATTTAATGGATAAATTACTAATTGGACAAGTGGTTAGAAGTTGGTTAACCCTAAAACAAGGAAAGTGGGTTAAGATGGCTAAAAGTTAACCCCTTGAGGAAGCTACATGAAATTATAAATAAGAGGCAAGGCTGTCTCATTTGAAATCACACTTGAGAATATTGAATATCTATAGGTGACTGAGGTAACCAAAGGATATCTAAGCCGAATTTCAGAGAGAAGGTGAAGTAAAGAAGGTCGAAATTCAAGGGAGGATAAATTCTTTTGATGATGCTTTCTAAGGTATGTTATTTACAGGTCATCTCACCATTTTCTCAATAATGTTTTTTCTAGAATGATTTAGACCATGAAATTGATAGGACATTGAGAAAACATATCCAAGTATCTGTGGTACAAATTTCAGCTTGTGGGTCATTTTAGTTTTGGAGTTACACTCCGTGGAATATAGGGTTTGTGGCTAGTCCTGAAACTAGTCTAAAACAAGTGTTTCAGGTAAAAACGTATAAAAGATTCAAATTAAGTAAGACCAAAAGTGTTAGTTATATTAAATTATGTAGTATTATGTGTAAAATTTTCAGATCCATAGAACAAATATCCGTGCAGGGCATGCTCTACAAGTTCTCTCTCTAGAATAAGCCAAAATTCAACACAGTATGCCATTTTTGCTATAAATCCTTTTATGAGAGGTTCCAAGTAGTGGAACTTAGAGGAATTGCACAAAACACATTGAATAACATTGTGTACTATTTTCAGATATTTACTCACTACAGGTACATAGTTATGATTATTTCAAGTTAGGGTTGTTGACTAATCCAAAACTAGTCATGTGAGACTAAAGAAAAGTTTGATGAAAATGCTAGTCTCTTGTTGTTAAAGTGAAGGAAAGTTTGCAGGTATGTGATCATATACACCAGGTCTATTACAAAGTTACAAATCATATTTGGATAATGAAATTGATGAGGGATTTTGGTTGAGGTACATGTTGGGTACATGGTTGAGACAAGTAGTTGATGAGTTGGCACACACATAAGGTGTATACTTCATGATGTTGGTACATATTGATGAGTCATAGTTGATGAGCATTTGATACATGATTGGTACATACTTGGTACATGGTTGGATGCACTTGTTTATGGTACAGGTTGATTACAGGTTGGTGCATGGTTGATGCACTTGTTTATGGTACAAGTTAATTACAGGTTGAGGTATAGGTTGATGCATGGTTGATGCATGGTTTAGGTTTATTGGTACAGGTTGTTTGGTGCAATTTTATTGGTATAGGTTTACAGTAGTATGTCTCAAAGTGATAGTATGACAATGGTTCCATCATTCTACTTCTACGTCAGGGAGATTGGATGGGCTAAGGACAGGTGGTTGTAGCCACCTTCCAGTTGAAGCTAGAGAACATAGGGGGTTGTAGCCAGAAAATTGGGGAGTTGGATCTTCCTTTAGGTTGTAGCTTGGGGAACTAGGGGGTTGGAGCCTCCTTCCAGTTGCAACTGGAAAACAAAGGAAGTTGGTGCTTCCAATGAATGTAATTCTTAAAGACATATAAGAAAAACATTATTTGGTTTTCTCCCGCTTCGGGTTTCCACGTAAAACACTGGTGTACTTTGTATGTGTGTGATTTCTCATTTGTTCATCGTTTATTTACTCTGAAACTATTGGATGATAATTCTACATTGATATAACACTTGCATTTTATGGTGAAAAAGGATTAAATTTCTCTATTACTAATTCACCACCCCTCTGAGTAATCCAACAATTGGTATTAGAGTAGGTTCCTTCAGGAAACAATTTAACCACTAGAAGGAGATCATGGATTATTCTGAGAATAGAGTACCAATGTTTAATGGCCAGAATGGTTTTAAGTATGAGATGTGGAGCATAAGGATGAAAGTATTTTTACAGGCACGTGGACATTATTTTTGGCTATTAATTGTTACAAGATATGATAGTTCAAAAATGGCAAAGATTGTAGCCAAAAAGGAATTGAATAAGAATAACAAAATAACAATGGATTGCATCTAAGAAGGATTACCTAATCTGATAAGATAAAAGGTTGGTAAATGTTCATCAGCCAAAGAACTTTGGGATACGTTACATGACATATATTCTTCACCCATCGCAGATTCAAAAAATTCCAAAGAAGATGCAGATACAGAACGAAGAAGAAAGATGTTCATCATGTCAGACATATTCATAAGAGGAAGAGTATGAAGAAGCATAAGTTGATTGCAGAGAAAAATTGATCAGTGTAATTGAATATCTAAATAAAGAAAGAGAAGAAAACAAGTCATCCAAAAAAGCATTGATGAATCAAAAGGAAAGTGTTCAAGGTTCCGAAAAATATCAGAAGGTCATCAATAATCTAAGAGCTCAACTAGAAGAGTCCATAAGAATTGAAGAAACTCTAGAATATCAAAAGAAATGTTTAGAAACCAACATAGCAGCACAAAATGAAGAAGCAGAAAAGAGAGAAAATATATTGATGGATCATCTCAAGGAAAGAACCAATGACTTAAACCAACTTGAGGAAGAGTTTGTTCAAGAAGAGAGAAGACTGGAAGAAGAAATAATTACATTGAAAATCCAACTTGAAGAAGCTAAGAGAACAGAAGAGGTCATGAAGTCTCAGATAAACAAGAAAGAAGAAGAGGTTGAGAATCTTGAAGAAGAAGTTGTCACACTAAGAGTCAAAATAATCAAGCTCAACAAGAACCTTGAAGAGACATAAACATCCACATCAATTGTAGAGAATGAAGAGAAGCACTCTACGTTGCTAGAAAAGATACATCTTCAAGCCATATGTAGAAGTACTCAAAGGAATGAATCATGGTCAACCAGAATCTAAGAAAACTAATAAAGATACATCTTCAAGAAGACCATCCATGTTCAAGCCACAAAGAAGCTTCAATCGTGATCATGATCAGTCAAGGAAAAAATTTAGAAGGACTACACCACAAAGAAGATCATTCACTCCCAGGTATGCAAATTTCTTTTATGGTCATTATTTTTATTGTACTAACTTTGGACATAAGGTTGCAGATTGCAGGGATTATAAAAGAAATGTTCAAGAAAGAAATGTCAATGTGGCCCCATGTAACATTGAATGTTACAAATGTCATAAATATGGACACATAGCTCATAATTGTATAAGCATGATCGATACTTCCATGAAAGAGAACACTGATATCAGATATAAGAAAGTATGGATAAGAAAATAGGAAGAACATGTGAACAAAGACCGGGTCCTAGGGATCATAAGATTGGAAATAAAACGAGATGAAGAAAAATCTATAGGTAAAAAGAAGGATGTCATATATAGAAAGGTTTGGAAAATAAATGAAAGAAAAGAAGGACAAGTAAATAAGGAACAGGTTCAAGATATTTTACTTTCATGTATTGTAGTGAAAGATGAATCCATAGACAAAAAGAAAGAAGTTAGATCTCAGAGAGGTGATGAATCTACCAATGAAAATGATGATCAATACACATTAGAGCATGAATTGTTATGATCCATTCGACTTAGAGACTCCCAGGTAATATGAATATTAGACAGGGGGAGCCTATGCAATAGCTTTGACAAAACAAAGAACCATCCTTCGAGCAGCTTGCAGAATTTGAGAAGACAGATTCAGAGCAGTCAGTTAGTAGAAGTACAGTTTGATAGATTAATCAAGACTTCATGATAGTATAGTGATAAATGGGTCAGCATTATGGACAATTGCACAAGTAGAGTCTTGGAAAATATGGAGAGAGATGGATTTGTAAGAATACTTAGCAGTTTTGGACAGATATATGAAAGTGTACGAGAGCATGGATTCATAGACTGGTTCAAAGAGTGGTTCAGAGACAAAGGAACATTATCATAATGGATGATAATTACACAAGAAATGGCTCGAACAATGCTAATGGATTCCAAATTGACAGATATTTTTTGGACACATGCAGTGCATACACCAATTCACATTCAAAACAGAGTAATTCTTAGAAACAACAATGAAAAAACTCCCTACGAAATATGGAAAGGAAGCACAGACAACAACCTCTACATCAAGGTAACTCAAGGTAGTATTTTCTTAATTGAAATTTATATTAATGATATTGTTTTTGGAAGTACTAATGACACGTTAAGACAAAAATTTGCAAAGGATATGCAGACTGAATTTGAAATGTCAATACTTGGAGAACTATCCTTCTTTCCAGGTCTTCAAATATGTCAAATCAACCAAGGATTTTTTTTTTCTCAAACTAAGTATATCAGAGAAATGCTAAAGAATTTTGGAATGGAAGATTTCAAACTAGTTACCACTCCTATGCAAACCAGTTGTAAGTTGAGCAAAGATGATGATTCAAAGTCTACAGACCAGAGATAATACAGGTCAATGATTGGTAGTTTACTATATGTGACAACATCCAGACCAGATGTAATTCATGCAGTTGGACAGGTGGCACGATTTCAAGCAGCACCAAAGGAATCACATGTATTAGCAGTGAAGAGAATTTTTAGATGTAGCAAAGGAACAAAAGAGTTTGGATTATGGTATCCAAAAGGAAAGGATCTATCACTTATTGCCTACACAGATGTTGATTGGGCAGGTTGCATTGATGACCGATGAAGCACCATTGGGTGAGTGTTTAGTAGCATGTCTAAGCAAGAAACAATCATCATTATCTTTATCTATAGCCGAGGTAGAGTATATTGCAGCAACAACATGTTGTACACAGGTTCTATGGATGAAACAAACTTTGATAGATATACAGGTTGAGTATGATGATCCCATTCCAATCTATTGTGATAATACAAGTGCCATTGGTATCTCAAAGAACCCAATGATGCACTCCAAAATGAAGCACATTCCAATCAAGTATCACTTTCTATGAGAACAGGTTGCAGATAAGAACATTAGAGTTGAATATGTGGGCACAAAAGAAACAGTGGTAGACATATTTACAAAAATGATTCCACATGAATCCTTTGAGTATCTTCCCCGGAGACTCAGAGTAATTTCTACTCCAAAATGAATAATTTTGAATGGTTATATTATATGTATTAGATTTACATGAGGAAGCACCATAAAGAGGAAAATTCAGGTTGGGAGATCAGTTTCAGGAAGATATCAGTTAGGGGGAGTATCCCTAAGGACAGTTCAGTTAGGGGGAGCATCCCTGGATGGAAAGATACCTTTTCCATTGATAACAAAGGGGGAGATATTTATCATATGCAGGATAGAAATTCTTGAAGAGAGAGCACAGAGGCATGTAGACATGAGGAGCAACCCAAGGAGAGTTCAGTTAGGGGGAGAAACCTCAAATGGAGATACCCTTTTCCATTTATGTCAAAGGGGGAGAGATAACCACATTGATGAGGAGTATAAGCATGAATGTTATCATGACTAAGTGTTGCCATGAATGTCGATGTTGCCAGCAATGCCAAAGGGGGAGATTGTCAAACAATTGGCTTAGGTTGATGGAAATTTGGTATGTATTGTTGGTTTTCATTGATGTGAACCATTGGAGAGTGATATTGTATATTGAATTCAACCCTTAGTGATTGATTTCAACCCTTGGATAAAGTCCGATAGCGAATTCTGGTAGCACAAAGGTTTGGGTAATGGACCCAAGTTTGTTTGATGTATAATGGTATGAGTTTTAATATATTTGAATGCAATACTATTCTATATGGGTAGTACATTTCATGCCATTTTTGGTGGTATGTGGAACAAAACATAACTCCTCACAGTTAGAGAGTTATGGCCATGTGAAGTTGGAGAACCCAGGTTTGAGTAATGGACCCAAGTTTGTTTGATGTATAACGGTATGGATTTTGATATATTTGCAAGTAATACTATTCTACATGGATAGCACATGTGATTCCATTTCGGGTGGTATGTGGAACGTCACATAACTGCTCACGTTTTGATAGTTATGGCCTTACGAATTTGGA
The DNA here is from genome assembly GCA_009831015.1 of Picea engelmannii. NCBI lineage: Eukaryota > Viridiplantae > Streptophyta > Pinopsida > Pinales > Pinaceae > Picea > Picea engelmannii. The sequence continues at coordinate 109,018 of ML803443.1, read as the reverse complement.
GAACCCTCATGAGTCATCTAGAAGCCCCAAAAGGTCAAAGTAGTCAAAGTGGTTTAAGCGATTTTTAGAAGGTAAATAATAAAGTGAAGTGATGAGTGTACTATAATTCAACGTGAATCCAAAAGAAATTATTTAAATAATAAAGTTAATGGAGAAATTACTAAGTTGACAAGTGGTTAGAAGTAGGTTAGCCCTAAAATAAGGAAAGTGGTTTAAGATTGTTAGAAGTTAACCCCTTGAGGTAAAGTGAAGTGATGAGTGTATTATAAGTCAAAGTGGATAAAAAATAAATTATTTCAATAATAAATTTAATGGATAAATTACTAATTGGACAAGTGGTTAGAAGTTGGTTAACCCTAAAATAAGGAAAGTGGGTTAAGATGGTTAAAAGGTAACCCCTTGAGGAAGCTACAAGAAAGTATAAATAAGAGGCAAGGCTCTCTAATTTGATATCACACTTGAGAATATTGAATATCTACAAATGACTGAGGCTACAAGTGACTGAGGTAACCAAAGGATATCTAAGCCGCATTTCAGAGAGAAGGTGAAGTAAAGAAGGCCAACATTCAAGGGAGGATAAATTATTTTGATGATGCTTTCTAAGGTATGTTATTTATAGGTCATCTCACCATTTTCGCAATAACGTTTTTTCTAGAATGATTCAGACCATGAAATTGATAGGCCATTGAGAAAACATATCCAAGTAGTTGTGGTACGAATTTACGCTCGTGTTTCGTTGTTTTTTTGGAGTTACACTCAGTGGAATATAGAGTTTGTTGGTTAGAGTACAGTCTGTAGTATTCTTTATAAAATTTTCAGATCCATACAACAAATATTTTGTGAGGGGAACGCTCTACAAGTTCGCTCTCTAGAATAAGCCAAAATTCAACAAGGTATGTCATTTTTGCTATAACTCCTTTTCTGAGAGGTTCCAAGTAGTGACACCTGGAGGAATTGCATAAAACATACTGAAGAACATTGTATACTATTTTCGGATCTTTATTCATTACAGGTACATAGTTATGATTATTTCAAGTTAGGGTTGTTGACTAATCCAAAACTAGTCATGTGAGACTAAAGAAAAGTTTGATGAAAATGCTAGTCTCTTGTTGTT
>ML803443.1:64239-87064 GCA_009831015.1 Picea engelmannii | reverse complement strand
CAATCTGTTCACGAACTCCATGCAACCTGCGTCTGAAAAACATCTTTGAACCTCAGGATGCGATTCCAGGAAAGATAAGTTGCTGAGTTCTCGTTTTAACAAGAAGCCACCGCGTTTTTTCATCGTTCCACGACTCTGTCGCTTGGACACTGTGATCTCTGCAACTTTTGGTTGAACCCGTGACCTGTGCTACTGAAAGCAGTCTTGGATTCCTCTCTGTGTTGGGTGAAATGCGAAACTAAGGTGTATTCTGTAAACAACCCGTGAAACACCACACCGACCTTACCTGATTTGATGGTGTTAGACCCTCTGAACCTCATCTATACCTGCGTCGCTGGATGTGAACTTGCCATTTCTGGTGTGATGATGATTGCGCACCGGTTCTGAGAGGATTTCAAATTACTGTCATATCCTATTATGCAAGCTTAATCTGCCATGATTGCTTGCTTCCACCAGCGCATGTCTCGGATCTTATTTTGACGTGGGGGTGATCACCTCATAATTTCATGCATGCGTGGATAAGCAGCACGTGATTCGCGCTTCACGCAGCTACGGAGTTTGGAAAACATTCCCACCATCACGCTCGCTTGCCACTTTCACCAGCGCGCGAAAAACCTCCGAAAACCCTGTTAGCTGCGGAAAGCGAACACTTTCCACAGCGCACCGTTTGATAGGAAGTCCATCTTAGCTGCGGAAAGAAAAACCACATATCACATCATTTGAAAAACGTTTCTTAGCGCGGAATTAAATATTCTTCGTATCATGCCACGTGCGAACTGTCTGTCGAGCTTTCCGCGCCTCGTTACTTTCCACAGCAATTTGAACTGATGAGACACCGCCCTTAGCTGCTGAAAGCTATCGCTTTCCACAGCGCACAATAGGCCCTTTAACATGATGTTAGCTGTTGAAAGTAGACAGTCACATTTTCAAAATAGAAGACTTTATGGATTGATTATTTCCTAAGACACACCAAAACCAAAAAAAATTTCGACTGTAAAAACTCAAAAATGACTTGAAGACACTACTGAAAGCTACGATATCCACCAAAACTCGGCCAAAAAGATGGTTTCATTTTGGGAGTTAACAAATGGAATAGGGTAGTTCTCTCCTTGGGCTACGCCCCCTGCCTAAACTCTCCTTGGGGTTGTTCCCCTTGCAAGGATGCCTTGATATTCCTCTGAATAAGCTCTCCCCTTTTGAACAAGGGATATCACTATTATGTAATGCTAAATACATATCGCTCATGCTCCCCCTGTGACCATAGCTCCCCTGGAACCATGTCTCTATGATCTTTCTCCAAGTATTTACTTTTTTATATGATAAATCTCTCCTCCTGGAATCATGGGAAGAATAATAACTCCCCCATGTGGGTATGCCTCCCCCTATCTTCTCTGCAATATGAACAATATGCTACCACTATAATATGTGTTTGCTACAAATGCTACTGCTCAACTGGAACATAGATCAACTACTATAAGAATGATCATCTCTTCCTATGACGATCCTTGGACCTTTCCATGCATCAAACTTGTGCTATACCATATTTCATGAAGCAAAATATATGTCAACAATGAATAGAGAATCATGAACAAAACATCAACCAAGTACATCTTGTTCCATATTGTGTGTCAACCATGCACAACACCCATGTACATCAACCATGTACATCAATACCATACAATATACCATAATATATCATCAATGGAGTGTATCAACCATATTCTTCTACCAACATGCCAACCATTTTCCTTAAACAAGTGTCATATCACTCATGATATGCCTCTACCATGAACCAATTTCCACAACCATGTATCTCACCCATCAATTTATCAATCAAGAATCATGACAAGTGTCTCAACTATATCATCATGTACCAAATTATATACTAAAAAAGGAAGACCAATGATGTACTTTAGCCAAGTACTATCACCCACAAACATATACCATCTATGAATGCATCAACATTGCACTAAACATGTATCGCCACCTTTACCAAGCAAGTGCATCAACCATTCACCAAACCTCAACAAGATGAACTACAATCAAGATGTGTCCCCATACATGTATTCCATATCAATCATAAACCATGTGCCAATTATATTGATAGCAGGTGCCTCTAACAATGTACCAAGAGTGTACCAGTCATGCATCAACTATAGATCAAGCTATGACTCATCAATTATCTACAACATAACCACCTCATCCACTTAAAAACTACATGTCTCAATATGTAGCCCATTCAAATTCCAAATGCATGCACCAATATATCCAATTAATATGCCCCTAACATCATAAGCTATATCAATGGAACTCAAATATGTACCAGCCATGTACCCTAACAGATCTGCCTCAACCTCCATTCACTACAAAAAATACTAAGCATCCAAAAATACATGTACTAGAAGTGTGCCACAATTATATCTCTATCTAGAATCATCATGATATATCTCATAACCAAAGTGCCATAACTTCATTGTCACAACCAACATTGTTCCTCAACAGAAAGTGCCCCAATTCATACTCTATAGTTAGTATAATTCATCAACGATAGACTTTCAACATTCAACCATATGTCACCACCATACATACATCAATTATGTATTCCAACATGTAATCATGAAAACCTGCAACAAACCATGTCAGAACCTGCAACAAACCATGTCAGACCCTACAACATAGAGTTATACCATTATACCATGTTGTAACTCACATGCATATCCTACTTTCCAAGGCTTTTACCACATGTACGTGGCCTAGTATATAGACAGCTCACATATGTACACGACCTATTTATAGGTCAGCTCATGTATGTACACAATTGTTATCATTGTAACCCACGTATGCTTCAGAATATGTCAAACCTGGGCTTCCCTTAAGGCTTTCATTCTGTTCTGATTGTTCAGTCTTCTTCACCCACTTCTAAAGGTGTCCCAACTTCTCAGAACTTGAGCTCTGAGCTTCCATCTTTCCAACATTTTCTTCCCTTGTAGCCTCATCTGTTCTTCTAGTCATAGTATATGAAACACTCCTCATGGATTGTCTTCTTGTGTTCCAACAATCCTGGGATTTCTGACCAAATCCACTACAGTTGTAGCATCTCATGGTGTGACAATGAGCAACAATGTGTCCTACTTGATTACATCTCCAACACCTTAGGGTGTTATGAAATCTTTCATTATCTCTCCTTGCATAATATCTGCATTCCAAAGCTTTGTGACCATATTCATTACATGAGTACCAATGACCATGGAAAACATTTTCATACCTTTGCTTTGGTGTCCATATTGAAGGTGTCTCTCTTCTGAATTTGCTTTGAGGATTAAAGATGGCTTCTTGATGTCTTCCTTGCTTTGTTCTTTTGAAAGTTTCCTTCCCTTGTGTAGATGCTTGACTTGCAACATTATTTCCATCTTTTGAGAATGAGAGACTTACCTCAAGCTTCTTTGAGGTGATTTCTTAAACATGTGTATCTTCTTTGTTGTATCCAAGACCTGATTTATCATTTGGTGATCTTTGACTATCCAATATTTCATTCAAGATTGTTGAGTTATTCAAGAATTTGTTTGACTTCTCTACTTTCTTTATAAGATCAACAACTTCAACTTCCAACTTATGACATGACTCTTCCTTTTCATCTAATTGATTCTTTAATAGTTCCTCTACCCTTTTGGATTCTTCAATTTGGGTCTTGAGATGGATATTAACTTCAAGACTTTTGCAAATATCATCATCTACCTTCTTATTTTCTTCTATTTCATTCTTTAGTCTTTTGATCTCTTATTCTTCTTCTTCTAATTGATTCATTATACTTTCTTCTTGTTCTTTGAGCATTTCCTTTAGTTTCAAAATATGCTTTTGATTCTTTTCAAGAAACCTTTTAGTGTTCTTAGAAAGATAGCTATATTCTATATAACTATGGTCATAGTTGTATTCATATAGATCCCAATCAACTTTATTTTTAAGATTTGAAATTTCTTTTTCTACTTCTTCCATGGGATAACTGCCATCTGATTCTACACAAACTATTTCTAGATCATCTTCACTTGTAGAGAAATATTCAACTTCATCACATTAAGAATTATTGCAATCAGAGGAATTTGGAGATTCTTTACCTTCATTGTTCTTGATGGAATTGTCTTTGGTGTATTCCATTTTGCCTTGGTATGTCTTATCTAGCTTTAGCCATAGATCCTTGGAGGAATTGCATTGTCCCGTGATTTCTTTGATAGAACTTGAGAGTCCATTGAAAATGGTCTTGAGAGCCAATGCATTATTCTTATTTTCTTCGTTTTGAGATGCAAACTTTGACTTATTCTTCAAGGGAACTGATCCACCAATAGTTTCTTTCCAAACACCTCCTCCTTTTTCTTTAAATTACTCTTTCATTTATATTCTCCATTTTGAATAATTTTCCTCATCAAGGATTGGAAATTCGTCATGCATTTGTGTGTCCATGGATCTCCTCCAAGCTTGTTAAGGATTTATAGTGATTTCATTCTCTGATACCAATTTTTGGACACACCGACCACACTGAGAGGGGAGGGTGAATCAATGTAGGGAACTTTTTCAACATCCCTTCACAAAAACTCCTTAGTTAGAAATCACCATTTACTCATCACTTATTGCTTTCATTTATAACCAGTTGTATGTGAACTTATATCAGCCACAGATAACAGCAACATATATCATCAATAAGCCATCACCACAAAGAACACAAGATGTCTGTACAATTTTATTTTTATTATGGACTAAAATCCTTGGGTTTATCAGCAACAACTAAATAGAGTATCAACTCCACAAGAGCACCAACTCTACAATGGAAGACTTAACTTACACAATACAACACCAACTGAGAATAGGATTCAATCCTCAACAGATACCAATATGTCAATAGGTACGTGACTTGTCAGTAGTGAAACATGTGTATGTACGCGCCCTACCAATAATTCAACCTGCGTATGTATGCAGTCTGACTCACAATAGCCTGCATATGACTTCTTAAGAACTAGGGTTTTCTCTCCTTGAAAAATTAGATACTCTACAGCCTCTGTCACATCCACTTCTGCCTTTCACTGTCCAATATGTACCATAACCAATCACAACACATCTATGTTGTCCAACATATTACTCATTCTCCTCAACCATACAATATGAATGTTACTTAATCATGTATAAGTAACCAGTATACTATGGCAACCATATCAGTACTGAAACATAAGAGTGTTTCTCACTCAGCCAATCAACCAACATAACCATATCACAACAACCATACCAAGAATTTCTTAAGCATTCACCATACCATAAGCAAAAGTATCCATCAAAACAATCATGTAACCTTACCAGAACTTCTATGACAGATCTAAGCCCATAGAATGTAGATCTGGAACTTGCTTTAGACTTCAAGAACCTAGCACTAGCTCACACTCAAGTCTTCATGACTCTCTCCAAATGTACGCGCTCTGACCTCCTTCAACTCACATGTGTATGTGCCTTGGCTCACTACAGCCCTCGTATGTACACACTCTGACCCACTACTGCTCACGTACTCCTTCATAAACTATGGTTTTTGAACTTTATAAACTTTCACTGTCAAGATATCAGACTTGATGGGTGTTCTATATGCACTAAAAACCCTCAATTAAATTTTCAACCTGGGGTAAGTAAACTTAGAGTTGTAGCAAAATATATGCCAAGGTAGAAGGGTTGGTATTAGTATAGTCTAAATAAGGAAGTGGCTATCTAAGGTCTAATCTATTCAAGCAAAGCTATTTAATGATCAAACCCTACTAAAAAACTCAAACTATTTATCCTAAGTAACCTTTGAATGAATGATAGATGGATAGTTATAGGAAAGCAAATGAAAACCCTACTTAAAGAAAACTAGTTCAATCATAACAAGAAGAAAAAACAAACTATTTATCTAATAAGAAAATAGCAATGACAAACTACTTCAACTAGCCTACTTAAATTCAATAAGCAACTATCCTATGAAAGCAAGAAAATAGACAAACAAAGCAAAATAGACAAGTAAGAAACTACTTTATTAAAGCAAGTAAACAACTAACTAACCTATGATAACTTCTACAACAAGTAAACTAATCAAGATTACTCAATAAGCAACTAACTAAGCTAAGGGACAAGTGAACTCTATTCTTAAACTAAACTTCACAACTATTTCTAATTTATGAAAGAAAATCTACTAAATTGAAAGCAAGAGGAATTAACAACTAATCCTTAATCTATGATAAGCAAACTACTCTTTAATCTACCAAAGAAAGAAGACTAACTATCCTACAAAAGCAAGGAAATTATCTTCTAATCTATGAAAGAAAGAAACTAGCTTCTAATCTATGTAAGCAAGAAAAACTAGCTTCTAATCTATGAAAGAAAAAAAAACTCAAATATAGTGTTGATGGTTATGTCTCCAGTGTCTTATGATATCTCGATGGCACTTGACAATGAACGATAATTCAAGAGGGACAAACTCGATATTGACGTCAATAGAAAAGTGAAAAGTGTGACTTAGACAATCGAGTGAGAACTTAGCCATTATGGGAACAACATCAATTATCCTACATATCCATGTGATTATTGTTCATGCATTAATCATCAACAGTATAATGAGACTATGCTAATAAACTCAATTGCATTCTATAATGATGAAGCAAATTCATACTACACTAAACTCAATAATTAACTACAAATTGAAATTGCAATCTAGATCTAAGAAAGAAATTGCATGAAAGAAACTAAACTAGTTCTATCTTAACAATTCAAATTACAAAAAAAGAAATGTTTATAAATAGAAATTAAACACTATTTCAGCATATGACAAGAAAGAAAATAAGCAACTAAATGACGAATTAAATAAATACAGCTAAACGGCAACTAGATCAGAAAACTAGAATTGAAAACTAAAGACTAATGACTATCCATCCACCGAAACTCTGTCAAAGAAAGCATGAATTAAAAATTATGTTTTAAAACTCCGTTTTAGACTCTATTTCAACATGTAGAAATTCTAGCTATCTTCTAATTACATACAAGGATTAGTGTCTAAGCTTGCAAGCTTGCTTCTACTGACTAATAACTCATTGCATACTAACAAGATTCCTCATAATAACCTACAAAAACTAAGTTAAATTAATTAAATCATAAACAACAAATTACATAACAAAGAAGTAAAATGATAATTCATGTACAGAAAAATGAATAAAAATGCATCTACGTTATCTAATTCACAAATAAACTCATAAGATAGTTACCCAGACTGCTGGTGCCCCCCCTAGTAAGTTGTGGTCACTCTTCAAATGCACACCACGATCTTCAACAACACAAATTCGCCATTAAAACTAAAAACGCAGTTTTACACAATTCTGGCAAAATGAAAACGACAAAACAGAGGGAAATTGTCTTTTCCCTATAACATACAACTTCTTCAACTTATTCCCATTGTATGACCACCATAGTGGTAGTTATAAGCTTTACAAACTGAGAGGTCGACCACTGGAGGGTCGAACCTCTTCTAAAAATAGTAAATTACATTTAATGATGCCCTAACTGTCGAAATGAAGCGAGCCAATAATCACCCAACATAACAACCCAAATTGAGTTTTCAAGGGTTCAGTAGATGGAGGGCATGAGCACGAGAAAAACCCATGTCTCTAATTCGCCCACCACTGGCCGCAAATACCATAACGGCCAAATCGCCCATCGTTTTTGTGCAAGATGGAGTGTCGGATGGAGTACTGGCCTGAGTGCCAAATGGAGTACCAGACTGAGTGCTGGAAGAAAAAACAAGCTGGTATTTTCCCCCGTGACATACAAAACATGAATTAGTCTCCCGGGATCATAAAAACATACTGATTTAAGCTCAAAATCATTGCAAAACACAAATTATGCATACATGGTGTGGATCATAGCGTTTTGACACAAAATCTCTTCAAAAACTTCTTCAAAACATGAAAACGCATATACACATTCGGAAAAAATGATCTAATTAACGTCATAAAATCGATCATATCACGAGCCCAACATTACCCACACACCTAAGATTTTGCAGGTCCCATTGCAAACAAAAAAAAAATTCCCTTCATGACTAAACTTGCGAAGGAGGGGGTGGATTAGCTTTAGAAGATTCTCCCTCTTGCCTGGGGGATTTTGACTTAGGATTTTTGTGGTGTTTCAATTTCATCCAAATACTATTATTGGTGGCACTCATATCATCAACCAAACACTGTAGAGAATTCATCTTGGCTTGTAGGACAACGTTACCATGCCGTAAAAGACAACTCAGTGTTTCATGCTCTCTAAGTTTGAACTGGAGGGTTTGGATTTGTTGGAGGTTTTTGATGACATGTGGGGAAGCCTTGAGATGTATATTATATCTTTGATCCTTTAAACCATGCAAAACATAAATTTTACCTCTGCAAAATTACTTCCAAAAGTGATTTCCCAGAAGCGCAACAATTTTGGCCTGGCGAACTTGTGAAAAATAGGTATCAAAGTGACACCTGTAACTACAAGATAGTAACTCCTGTGTAACAATTGAGAGTGGTTTTTGTTTTTGAATATTTATTTGAAAAAAACCTCTCTTGTTTTTCTAAAAATCACCTCCATTTTTTAGGAAAACACGGAAAGAAAACATGACTAAAACAGGAAAAACAGAGTGTTTTATTTTCTAAAAAAACTAGGCTTCTAAGATGATTGAATATATCCCAAACCATAACGTATATTAATAAACGGAGAGCGGTTATTTTGTTTTTCTATGTTATGAACAAAAACCTCCTCCAAGTTGCAAAATTACTTTCCCAGTTGTAAATAATCCCAGCTTGAAGTTGGTTACTCAAAACTTGCAGAAGTGCAGCGTGCTCTTAGAAAAAGCGCAACATGATCTTTGAGATGGACATTGGAGGCATTCTCGGAGGATTTTTGGGCTGAAAGTGGTATGTTTGGAAATTTTATGATGTATTCTATACAATGGAACCATAAAACACTGTAAATGCCTTCTACAAACCTCTGAAAAACTGACTTGAAGTCAAGTTGTCCAAATGTGCAGAAACCCTCCTATAGTGATTGTATTTGGGAAATTTCTCTCAAATAATAACACCTATGCATAAAATGAAATATTTTTTTGTTTCTTGTTCTATTATTGAAAAAAACCTCTTTCAATTTTGTCAAATTCATCTTCCTTAATTCAGAAACCAATTTTGAAGTAGAACTTTGACCAAGACAATCATTTGAAAATTTATGACAAGGAATTATGACATGACCATGATGAAAATTTATGACCTTGGATGAGTGGAGGGAGTATTAAGGAAACCTATACACACCAATTACCATTTTACAACCAAGAGATGTCAAATTTTATATGAGAATTTTATTTTGAAAATATAACAATTTGACCTAATAACCTTATTAATCACATGAAAGAGTAAATTTGATCACTGGTGACTGACAGAACTGACAAATACTAATAAAACGCTTGGTTTGTACTAGTAGGCATGGTGAATGGGAGAATTTTTATTTCCTTTCATCGATCCTTAACAATTCAAACAACTATTCCTCTTTTCATAAGCTTGTAATATAGATGGTGGTAAGTATTTAGTAGTTGTTATCGCTTTGTATTTGTCAAAAAGAGTAGTTAAGTATACAAAGTCTTCTATAGCATAAACATAAAAATGCACAGAAATATTATAACAAACATAATGATGTCAGCAATATATAATTTATCATACCAATACAAAAAACTACTGATATAATATCCCAAGACATTGTAAAAAGATAGTATGACAAAATTTTGACATAAATCCTACTTCCTCTTCTCGTGGGTTTGCTATACAAATGGGCAGTGCTTAGGGTTTTTTAGCTCAGGAAACTCCCCCCAGAATGAATATATGGCACGTCCTCGTGCCATGAATTATCAATAGGCTTCTTGGTCTTTTTTCCCGATGAGGCTGCAGGGGTATCAATGAGTTTCTTGGATTTTTGGTCCGGTAAAGGAATAGATTGAGCATGAGGGTTTGGGTGGAGTAACCAGTCCCTAGATCAAGAGTCTTCTTACTAGTATTGATTGTAATATGAGGGTTTGCAAATTGGTAAATGAACTCATCCCACATTTTCCCCTGTTTTTCCAACTTGGCTAAGACAAGTAGTTTGATAAGGCCGTAGTGAAATAGGTTGTTATGGGGATTGATTGCATTCTTCATTACTTTGGAAGACATCCTCTCAAGACTCTTTAAGAAGTAAAAGGGAAAATTCAATGGATTATTGAACTGAAAAATAATCAAAAGTGACAGGATTTATAAATGGAATATCTACCTTCACATGTAATCAATTTGGTGATGACTATGATAGGGTTGATTAGCTCCTCTTTTATCCACTCCTTGGAGTATCCCTTAGCTCCAGAGATATTCTGAAATTTGATTTTGAAAACCCTATTATAGCTTGCTCTTGGAAAATGGTGGTGTTTAAACCAGTGGTCTCCAACTCTTGGGAGCTTTGTGGCTGAGGCAATTGATTCCTCAGAGACCACGAACACAGTGAATAGGAGCAGAGGCAAGCTAAGAGTGTTCCATTATTATTTGTTTTGCCATCGTGCTCACACAATCCACTCCTCTATCTCGCATTCTATAAGGCATGTAATCATAACTCTGTAATGAACAGTTTGTAAAGAAAATAAACCAGTTAAGTGGTATGTTAAGGAAATGTACAATAGTTTATAACACACAGGGAATTAGCATTTCAAAAATAAAATAACTGCTGATATAATAGCCTGTATTATGAAAACAAAACACAAATTTTTACAAAAAATTACTTCTTCTAGGCAATGTTATCATTTTTCAACTCATGAACCCCTCCCCCACACCTAAGTATCATGACACCTCACAATAAAAAATATAGGAAACCAGTCAGTTCTCCCAATAGTCGATGATTTACATCTTGTTAAGTGTAGAGATAAATTTCGCAGATTGGTCTGACGAGACGGTTAAAAGATGGCCCCACCTATAGGATAAGAGATCCTATATATAGATAAGAAGAGGTAGGAAAGAGAGTTTCAAGATAGTCTCAGAGTTAGTTCCCAATGACAATTTTATGGAGTTCATTAACCTTAGCTTAACCATGCATACTTCATGTCATCTTTGTCTACAAGTAATGTCATACATCATGACAAGTTTAAAATTTTTAATTTTATTTTTGTCAGATTATCATCCTCGCTAGGTAGAATTCCCCACTGCCAGGAAGTTTGTTTAGTACTCTGGTGGGTTTACCTAGTCATACCATAGGCCGATACCCACTTCTAGCAGACCTGTTCAGTATCTCGACAAGTTAGACTCGTACACCCTCAGAGATTGGCCCTCCATCTTTTAAGATTTTAGTATAAGATTACTTTGTGCAAGAATATGGGGGGGGCAGCTCTGAAAACAACTTTTTCTTTCTTTTTTTCAATTGGGATGGTATTTATGTTAGAGGATGACTTTATGTTATATTCCTTAGTGATTTTCTTGATGTAATGGGTACTTAAGCAGACGTGGCCTATCTAAAGATATGATATAATCAATCTATTTAGTGTGTAGTGGATGGTACCATTGAGAAAAAATAGAAAGGTATCTCTAGGCTCAACTCACTTTCTTCTTTTGTAATTTATTATGATGTTTCCATGACTAACCATTAATCAGACCTCCTTGTTACTCTTTAATAAAGATACTTTACTCACTTACTATGGTTTCTTGGGAGAAACTGTATGAGAGACCTCTAAGATTAATGGTTACAGTATCACTTCCTTAAACAGTGGTGAAGATTTTCAAGAGCAATTGCTTTTTAGAATTCCTTAAGAAAAAGAGAAGATGAAAATATTTTGAAAAAACATGGCTAACTACAGCAAGTCGTTATTCATTTGATGCTTAGCAGACAACAAGGTTCAAATATAGCAATGTTTTGAAGAAAAATTCTTCTTTTATATCTCCTTGAACTTGTCTACTCCTGGTGAAATAAATACCTGTAGAAATCTCTAGGACTATTTTTCAAAAACCACACTCTAAAATATAAAAAACTAATAAGATCAATGAGATCAAGTAACTGGAATATGTATCTCATAGTTCTTTTATTAAAAAGAAAACGTAAAGTGAGGTTGCATTAGACTTTAAGCTAAACTAACAACGTGCAGTTTTTATTTACTATACTACCCTACCTAAAAAGAAAGAAAAATATTTATTCAAGTATAAGAACTTTTCCAATGTAACCATGTGTGAAGCAAGATAAGAAACATACTTATATCCGCATATGAAAAATTTACTGCAGTGATTACCTGGATATGAACAAACCAACCTACTTGTTTTGGAATCAGAAGATGTTGAAGAAGAGAATAGTATTGTGGCCTAATGACCTCTTGACACCAAATTTCAATGTAATCTTGATGTTCATCAACGGTAATTTCTATGCTCTCCTTCATCATGCTATGCAGATCCTCTTCTTCTGGATGATTGATTTCTGAAGTACATAAAGGATCTATTGAGATGGATGTTGAGAACTCCTCAATCTCAGGTCTTAATGATTGCTCTCCACTGGATGCAGTCCATAATTTTTCAACTTCCTTTGCATTTTGGCAAGGAAAGTCATTTTGTAGCTCATAGGACCTTGATTCTTCTAATATTTCTGGAGAGTTATTCAAGTTCTTGGCTATTGTCAAGATGTGTTCTTCCTGAGAAGAAGAGATCTCAGTTGTTGCTAGGATTTGAGAGAGTTATTCCAAACTAATGGTCACCTTCAAATTCCTTCTCTTGGTGGTGGTAAGAAAACAAAGGTTGTGTTGGTTGGTTCTGCAAAGGACTCGAGTGGTCTTGCCTCATGTCCCACTATTACTGATGCTTCAACTTTTGTTCTATAGTGCTCTTTGTCTTAGTCTCTTCAGAGACTACTTTAGCTCTTTGGGTGAGCTAGCTCTTTTTTTTTGGTATAGGTTTGTGAAGTTTATGAGTGGAATGTTCCTTCCCCCAAAAAGGTTGGACAGAACCTTGGTTGAAAATTCTGACTTATCTACCTTTTGGGTCCCTAGGTCTGTTCATGAAAGCAAGGATGATTTTAGGGGCTAAATTTCGCTCATGGGCTAATTTTCCATGCTTTTTCCAAAAGTGAGATTCGTTATTTTAAAATTGATTCGCCCAAATTCTATAGGATAAAATTATTTAAACTTAAAAATAGCCAAAATTTTATAAAAACTATATAAAATACTTAGAAATTTGAATATTTTTACAAAAATATCGCTAAACATTTATAGTTGACATATGAAGGATTAGTAAGTTTCGCCAAGGTTTCTACATTTTAAAATAAATTTCCATCCTTAAAATCATCCCTGCATGAAAGCAAACAAAAAGAAAATGAAAAACTACCATTAGGTTTGGGGGAACCTGCTATAGCAGATGTGCGGGTTCTTACCTCTCGTCTTAAAGTTCCCCCACCACCAAACTAATGCTAAGGTTTATAAATGATCTAATTCCTACCTTAAGACAACTTCCTGGCAATGATGCCAAAAATGATGGGTGTTCTATATGCACTAAAAACCCAAAATTAAATTTTCAACCTGGGGTAAGTAAACTTAGAGTTGTAGCAAAATATATGCCAAGGTAGAAGGGATGGTAGTAGTATAGTCTAAATAAGGAAGTGGCTATCTAATGGATAATCTATTCAAGAAAATCTATATAATGATCAAACCCTACTAAGAAACTCAAACTATTTATCCTAAGTAACCTTTGAGCGAAGGATCGATGGATAGTTCTAGGAAAGAAAATGAAAACCCTACTTAAAGAAAACTAGTTAAATCATAACAATAAGAAAAATAAAACTATTTATCTAATAAGAAAATAGCAACAACAAACTACTTCAACTAGCCTACTTAAATTCAATAACCAACTATCCTATGAAAGCAAGAAAATAGACAAACAAAGCAAAATAGACAAGCAAGCAACTACTCTATTAAATCAAGTAAACAACTAATTAACCTATGATAACTGCTACAAGAAGTAAATTAATTAAGATTACTCAATAATAAACTAACTAAGCTAAGGGACAAGTGAACTCTATTCTTAAAATAAACTTCACAACTATTTCTAATTTATGAAAGGAAATCTATTAAATTGAAAGCAAGAGGAATTAACAACTAATCCTTAATCTATGATAAGAAAACTACTCTTTAATCTACCAAAGCAAGAAGACTAACTATCCTACAAAAGCAAGGAAATTATCTTCTAATCTATGAAAGCAAGAAACTATCTTCTAATCTATGAAAGAAAGAAAAACTAGCTTCTAATCTATGAAAGCAAGAAAAACTCAAATATAGTGTTGATGGTTATGTCTTCGTTGTCTTATGATATCGCGATGGCACTTGACAATGAACGATAATTCAAGACTCGATATTGACTTCAATAGCAAAGTGAAAAGTGTGAATTAGACAATCGAGTGAGAACTTAGCCATTATGGGAACAACATCAATTATCCTGCATATCCATGTGATTATTGATCATGCATTAATCATCAACAGTATAACGAGACTATGCTAATAAACTCAATTGCATTCTATACTAATGAAGCAAATTCATACTACACTAAACTCAATAACTAACTACAAATTGAAATTGCAATCTAGATCTAAGAAAGAAATTGCATGAAGGAAACTAAACTAGTTATATCTTAACAATTCAAATTACAAAAAGAGAAATGCTTATAAACAAAATTTAAACACTATTTCAACATATGAAAAGAAAGAAAATAAGCAACTAAAGGACGAATTAAATAAATAAAGCTAAATGGAAACTAGATCATAAAACTAGAATTGAAAACTAAAGACTAATGACTATCCATCCACCGAAACTCTGTCAAAGAAAGCATGAATTAAAATTTTTGTTTTAAAACTCTGTTTTAGACTCTATTTCAACATGTAGAAATTCTATCTATCTTCTAATTACATACAAGGGTTAGTGTCTAAGCTTGCAAGCGTGCTTCTACTAACTAATAACTCATTGAATACTAACAAGATTCCTCATAATAACCTGCAAAAACTAAGTTAAATTAATTAAATCATAAACAACAAATTAAATAACAAAGAAGTAAAATGATAATTCATGTACAGAAAAATGAATAAAAAAGAATCTACGCTATCTAATTCACAAATAAACTCATAATATAGTTACCCAGACTACTGGTGGGCCCCCAGCAAGTCGTGGTCACTCTTCAACTGCACACCACGATCTTCAACAACACAAATTCGCCATTAAAACTAGAAATGCAGTTTTACACAATTCTGGAAAAATGAAAATGGAAAAACATAGGGAAATTGTCTTTTCTCTCTAACACACGACTTCTTGGACTTCTTCCCATTGTATGATCACCACGGTGGTATTTATAATCTTTACAGACTGAGAGGTCGACCACTAGAGGGTCGAACCTCTTCTAAAAATAGTAAACTACATTTAATGATGCCCTAACTGTTGAAATGAAGCGAGCCAATAATCGCCCAACATAACAACCCAAATCAAGTTGGAAAGGGTTCAGTAGCTGGAGGGCATGAGCATGAGAAAAACCCATGTCTCTAATTCGCCCACCACTGGCCGCCAATACCATAACCACCAAATCGCCCATCGTTTTTGTGCAGGACAGAGTGTCGGATGGAGTACTAGACCGAGTGTCGAATGGCTTACCGGACTGAGTGCCAGAAGCAAAAAACAAGCTGTGATTTTTCCCTGTGACACACAAAACATGAATTAGTCTCTTGGGATCATAAAAACATACTGATTTAAGTTCAAAATCATTGCAAAACACAAATTATGCATACCTGGTGTGGATCATAGATTTTTGACACAAAAGTTCTTCAAAAACTTCTTCAAAACATGAAAATGCATATACACATTCGACAAAAAGGATCTAATTAACGTCATAAAATCGATCATATCATAGGCCCAACAATACTTACAGAAACTTCGATGCATCCATGAGATCCTACAATGAATCTTTCACCCATAATAGATCTTCAATATGCTCAAGAAAGATTGTCTAAACAAGAGACCCTTGCTCTCTTATTTATACTCTCCAAGTAGCTTCCTTAGAAGCATCCACTTAGCCACTTTGTCCACATATCCACTTTGTCCACTTAGCCACTTTGTCCACATAGCCACCTTTGTCCAACTTTGTCCAATTAGCCACTTGTCTATATAGCCACTTGTCTACTTAACCCACTTTCCTTATTTTAGGGTTAACCCACTTATAATCACTTTCCATAATTAGAAAGTTCTCCATTAAATTTATTATTTAAATAATCCTCTTTGAATTCATCACTTCACTTTATTATTTAAATAATTTCTTCTTTGTAAACACTTTGACTTCTTTGACCTTTGGGGGCTTCTAGACAACACATGAGGGTCCTCCAACTTCGTAAGGCCATAACTCTCAAACTGTGAAGAGTTATGTGACGTTCCACATACCACCAAAAATAGCATGGCAAGCATTATCCATCTAGAACAGTTTCACTTTCAAATTCATTGATCATTATCTCATTATTCCACAATTAAGCATGGGTTCTCTAACCATACTTCTAGGATAACTCAATCGCAAAGTGTCTTCCTGTGAGGGCTTTCACCATAAGGGGACCACTTTGGAGTTCATCCATTTGTACTTCATACCAACCATGTCAAGGCAATAATGAGTCATCTTTACATCAATCCAACATAACTATGACATTGTCCCTTTGTCATTGATTCCATGCATGATCACATGATCCAACGATCAATACATTAATGCATCAATCCATATATGCATCATATATCAATGGGAACACATCGATCCATCTTCATCTATTCATGACATCATCTATATATGACTCCATTTAACATCAAACCATTGACAATAATGACAATACATGATCCATCAATCACTACATCAATATACTATGACATGACATTGTTCCTTTGACATCAATGACAACATGATCCAACATGTTTCACTCGAAAAGTTTTTCGTTTTCCCAAGATACGGCCATTTCAATCAGATCTGGAGGTATAAATCTTGAATACGCCCTTTTAAATTTTTGCAGAGTTATTATTCCAGTTTTCTATTGTTTATTTATGGGTTGCTACTCTTTTGGATCTGCATATGCTATTTGTCTCACGCCCCATGTGATCTTGGAAAATTAGAAACAGATAAAAAAGTTTTCATTTTTCGAGTAAGCTAACAGCAACAAAAACCCCAATCCTCCTTCTAAACAATACAATATATTTTGGACTAGCTCACTTGATTAAAAGTTGTTTTATTAATTAAGAGGTCTTGATTTCAAGTCTCATTTTTGTTAATTTTTTTGAAAAAGTTCATGCATCCATTGTAAAGTGTATTTCACTTCAATTGTACAAGTGAATCACTATAAGTAGATTTAATATTTTATTTTAAAGCTATTTATTTTGCATGCAACTTTCCTTTATAAAGCAACTTCATTATAATCCTCACTTATTCTATAAAACCGAGTCACTTCATAAGAAGCTTATTTGTAAAAGTGAGGTTATTGGTGTTAGAATATAGAAGATTGTGCTCGTTTTACGATTGACGATACCCTCGTCACCCAACCACTGGTCGAAGCCACCCTCCGAGCACCTTGACCTTGACCGAGAAGAGAATCCTGGTAGCAATCCAATAGCCAAGAGAGGCTAATGCACCAAGTAAGAAATAGAAACTAAGTTGAATAGATGATCCCACCCAGAAGCTAGCACACCACTTTCCCAGCTCTCCTAGAAACTTGCGCACCAAAACTGCAACTACCTGCGCAGATTTAGCTCTCTCTGCAACTGCTGACATGATGAATAATGAGAACCGGTGCCTTGTATTTATAGTGAACTAGGTAGGCTAATTGGGGCCAACTTCTCCTTCTGGGTATCAATAAATTCATTTTAAATGTATTTATCCAGTCGACAACTTGTCTAGGGTTTCCTTTAATTCTTTGCTTCCTTCCGGAGGATTCTAGTCTCGTCATAGGTCACAATAGAGGTTCATACCTCTCGAAGCTACCATAATATTAACACTCCCTCCTAGCTAGGGACGTATGGTCTTGATCACAACAGACCATTCAACTGGTAGCACTACGAGCACCATCATTATTATCCAACTGGATAATCTCCTATGACAACTGGTACAATATCAATTAATAGAACACACCTGTGTCGATTCAGGTAGTACGCAACTACTCAATCCGTGAAACATAATCACAAATAGTGGAACAAATCCACCACAGTAGTATATCTACTGTCATATATTCTTCATAACAAACATCTGATAGCAACCTGCATAGAAACAATGTTATGATAAAAACCGAATCATCTGGGCCAATCTTTCACTCACGTCTGTGAGATCTGAAAGAATATCCGCCCTCGGTATAGAATATCAACAATGGGATATCTGCCCCATTCTTCTCAAACAAGGAAGAAGGATTATTTCTGATTTATGAGCCTGGACCATTTCTCACCCTGGGCCATTCTTCCTACACTAATTAAAGTGCAACCTGGACAGAATGTATAAACCCTAAGAAATGTTTGGACCATTCCTAACCCTGGGCCATTCCTCCTACACTAATTAAAGTGCACCCTAGAGAGAATGTATAAACCCTAAGGAATGACTGTCCCTAATTGCCGAGCCTGGACTATTCCCCACCCTGGGCCATTCTTCAGACACTAAACAAAGTGTAACCTAGAGAGAATGAGTCTGCCCTAAGGAATAACTATCCAGACCATTCCCCACCCTAGGCCATTTATCTGACACTAAACAAAGTGTAACCTAGAGAGAATGAGTCTTCCCCAAGGAATGTTTGTCCTACATCAACCTCCAAAACATACCATTCTTTGAAAATGCTCACAACTGTGAACTTTGAAAGAATGACTACTTAGCGAGGTGGACCATTCTACTTGACCACTACTCAGAGAGACTGCCAAGAAGAATGACTGTCCTAGACCACTCCCTGTGTTAACCACAATAGGAAGTCGTTGTCTATGATACATCAGCAATCAGTATGCCTCCCATGTTAACTACAATGGGAAGTCATTGTCCGTTAGAAATCTCAATCCACTTTCCGAACAAGAAAGCATCTGTCCAATCCGGACTAATTTTCAATTATAAAAATAAATAATGTTTTCAGTGCTCCCTCCTAACTGGAGAGTTATTTAAATCACAAAAATAAATGTTTTTGAAGAATATTTTTCCATACCTTCTCTAGCTTGGAGAATCTTCCCTTTCAGCTAAGGGAGTTATTTCCACAACCCCCATCTTCTCTTGGAAATATGCAAACTTGATTCTGGATAGAGGTTTTATCAGGATATATGTTGTTTGCTCATCAATGGGGATATACTTGAGCTTTACCTCTCCTTCTTGGACTTTATATCGAATAAAGTAGTATTTGATCTCAATGTACTTCGACCTTTCATGAAACACTAGATGTTCGGATAATCTTATGAAACTCTGATTATCACAATATATTATGGTTGATTCTGGAGTCTGATCAAATAAATCGGAGATTAACTTCCTTAGCGATACTGCTTTTGTGCATGCTTCACAAGATGCCATATACTCTGCTTCTGCTATACTAAGTGTGATAGACTTCTATTTTCTGCTGCCCCAAGATATCATAGCAGAGCCCAGGATGAAACACATACCTGAAGTACTATTTTTGTCTTCTGCACTTCTTTCCCAATCAGAGTCTGTGAATCCATGAAGTTGGATATCACTGGATGCGGTATATCTTAGGCCATAATTTATTGTCCCACGAATATATCTTAAGACATGTGTTGTAGCTATCCAATGCTCTTGTCTAGGTTCCACTTGGAACTAACTTAATGTATTTACAGCAAAGCAAATATCTGGTCTAGTATTTACCAAATACATCAATGATCCAATTAGCTGTCGATATAGAGATGGATCAACTGGATCAGAATCTGGGACTTTCACTTTTCTTATATCTGCATTAATAGGAGTATCCATGGACTTATAGTCCATCATTCCAAACTTCTAAAGGATCTTTATTGTGTACTTTCCTTGTCCAAGGAATACTTCACCATGCTTCTACCATAATTCTAGTCCCAAGTAATAGTGCATGAGACCTAGATATTTCATATAAAATTCATAGGCTAAATCCTTCTTGCACTGGATGATTAGAGATTCTTCACCTGTTATGAATAGATCATCAACATATAATAGTAGAATCACAGATGCATTATCCATGACTTTGTAATAAAGGTTTGGATCTGCATGACTCTTGGAGAAACCAATTCTTGTTAGATAGATGTCCATTCTGGCGTACCAAGCTCTTGGAGCTTGCTTGAGTCCATATAGAGCTTTCTTCAATCTACAAACGTGAGTGTCTCTGGAATGTACCTCAAATCCTTGAGGTTGTTAAATGTACACTTCTTCTTCAATAGATTCGTTGAGAAAGGTTGTCTTAACATCCATCTAGTGTAGATTCCATCCCATGGAAGCGGCAAGAGATATGATAGCTCTGATGGAGGTATGCCTTGCCACCGAAGCAAAGGTTTCGTCATAGTCTTCTCCCTCCTTCTGGGAGAACCCTCTGGCCATGAATCTTGCCTTATATTTATCCACGCTTCTGTCTACTGCATGTTTGATCTTGTATACCCATTTTGAGGTTACCACTGATTTCTCTTTGGGTCTGGGTACAATTTACCATACTTCATTTGGTTCTTCAATTTCTTCTTCTTCTATAATTTCTTCAATAGATTTTTTGAAAGCCATCCTTTCATTGAAAATTACGTCTTTGCTTACTTATATTTTTTGTTTTTCTGGAATATATATTCTATAGGCTTTGGATGAGTCACTATATCCCATAAATATCCCCTTCTTTCTTGAGGGTTCTAGTTTGTTCCTTTTATCTTTGGGAATATGAGAGTAAACTGAACATCCAAATATTCTTAGATTTTCTATGTTAGGTTTCTTACCTGAGAATGCTTCTTCTGGTGTCATGTCCTTCAATATGCTATGAGGGCTTTTGTTATGTACATTTATTGTTGTCATTGTTTCTTCTCCCCATAGAAACATGGATAGATCTTGATCGTTCAATAGGGATTTTATTGTTTCTTTGATAGATCTATTCTTTCTTTCTGCTACACCGTTTTGTTGAGGATTATGAGGAACAATCAACTCCCTCCTAATCCTTGTTGATTTGCAGAATGCAATGAACTCCTTCGAGGTGTATTCTCCTCCATTGTTTGTTCTTAATGTCTTGATCTTCTTGTTCGTAAGGTTTTCTATTTCTGCCTTGAATTCTTGGAACTTGTTGAATACTTCGTCTTTTGATTTTAGTAGATACAACCGCGTCTTTCTTGAATAGTCATCTATGAAGGTTACGTAGTAGAGAGATCCTCCTAAAGATCTGACTGGCATTGGACCACAAACATATGAGTGTATTAGATCTAGGGTTTCCTTAGATCTGTTGTTGCTGCTTGGGAATGGTTTCTTGATATTCTTCCCAAGGGCACATCCTTTGCAAATTCCTTCATGTGTGGATTTCAATTTTGGTATTCCTTCAACCATTTTTCCGAGGAAAGGTAATGCTTAATAATTGATATGAGCGCACCTTTTATGCCAAAGTTCATTAGGGTTGACTTCTTCATGTACTAGAGCTTCTTCATTTCATTCTAGTAGTCTATATAAATTTTCTTCATGTCTTCCAGTAACCCTAGCATCTTCTATACTAAAATTATTATGCCATGATAACACCTTTCCATCCATGAAGGCTATTCTATTCCCTTTGTCTTCTAAACATGATATTGATACAAGATTATTTTCTAAACAAGGTACATATAAAACATTGCTTAAGTGAACATGATTACCTGATTCCAACTTGACGGAGGCTTGTCCAAATCCTTCGATGGGGTAAGTGATTTTGTCTCCAAGATCCACTTTTTATGATGTCTTTCTCTCATTTAGATTTGAGAGTCTAGCTTGATCTCTCATCATGTGCCTGGAATCTCCATTGTCGATTATCCACATATCGTCTTCAATTGTCCCGGTAAGTGCTGAGTAGTGTAAGAGACTGATTATTTCACACATGTCTTCGGTTGACTGGTAACTGGTCATGCCTTGATCCAAAACTTCAACTTCATCATTTTTGTCTTCTGAGAGAGCCAAGAGGTGCGCTGAGTTAGGGCGCATCTGAATATATTCTCTTTGAGTGAGATGCTCCATCACAATGTGTTGGATATGAGAATTAGGGTTTCTGCAACTACTTCTGCTAGTAACCCTAGTTGTAGTTCTTTGGAAGTTGCTCTTGCTAGTAACCCTAGTGGCAATTCCTCAATGAGCTCAATGTCTAGCGGTTATGTTTCCTTCCAGCATTTTAGGTTGACTAAAGGGGTGTGGGCCCATAACCTGTTAGAATATAGAAGATTGTGCTCATTTTACCATTGACGATACCCTCGTCACCCAACCACTGGCCGAAGCCACCCTCTGAGCACCTTGACCTTGATCGAAAAGAGAATCCTGGTAGCAATCCAATATCCAAGAGAGGCTAATGCACCAAGAAAGAAATAGAAACTAAGTTGAACAGATGATCCCACCTAGAAGCTAGCGCACCACTTTCCCAGCTCTCCTAGAAACTTGTGCACCAAAACTGCAACTGCCTACACAGATTTGGCTCTCTCTGCAACTGCTGAGATGATGAATAATGAGAACTGGCACCCTGTATTTATAGTGAACTGGGCAGGCTAACTGTGTTAAGGTCCTAACCCGCACATAGGTAGATCAATGTATTCGGATGTAATAAAGGTCAATATTAATAAGGCCTTTCAAT
>ML803443.1:39571-50392 GCA_009831015.1 Picea engelmannii | reverse complement strand
TTTTTTTTTTTGTAAATAAAAAGGGGCATTTCCTATTACTTTTCTTTTATAGTACAAAAATGCCACATGTCCACAGTCTGCCACATGTTCCGCCAAATTAGCGGAAACTAGAACAGGTGGCAGACTGTGATAATTTTAAACAAAACAACTATCTGCCATCTTCCCTACCAAATGGAAACTAGGGCAGGTGGTGGATTCATGTTCTGACTGAACTGTTCTATGCATCTAAGAAAAACTACCAACTGAAAAGAGAGGACTGAAATGTAAAAATGCATCATCGCAGTAGTGCTAGTTGGTTCGAGAGTGTATGAGGTATCCATAGCAAAGAAATTAAACATTATCACCTGGGGGCATATCGTCCAAAGTGCCTGTGGAAGGGCCATCCCTAGGATGGAGCACAAAGGGCATTGTGCAGGTAGTGCAGCGCTGAGTTGCCGGTGTGTTTCAGAACGCTTCATACAGCATGTCAATCCTCTGGTGCATGAGGGTATCCCGGTGTATTTGGTCTTCCATCTGGATCCTTAGCCCAAAGATGAGCTCGAGTTGCTCCAGATGGAAGAAAGGTGGTGGAGCATGGCATAAATCAGGGAGAGCAGTGAGTGGTGGAGGCGCCAAGGCAGGGTGTCCCTCCACCTCGGCTCCCGAGTCCTCTAGCGTTGTGACCAAGACCTCCACCACCTTGACCTCCTCCATCATTGTACCAGTTCCCATGACCTTGATCGTCTTTCCCTCCTCCATCGCTATACCAATTGGGTCATCTGTGTCCTGAATTGAGGCATCAGAATCCATATGTGGGAATTCCCCTCGGAATTCCTCTTCAATTATACATTTAGCTCCCTCCATGGCAGTCGGGGCACTTTTGCTTGTTGGATTATGCCTGGGGGACTGCATATAATCCAGGAATGTGAAGAGGAGAGATTCTAGAGGAACCTGGATGGGTTCCTCCGAAATCTCCTCCTCGACATATGTCATTGGTTGTGTTCTTAGCTACTTCCAATGTTGATTCTAAGATATGGACAGGGCGTGTTCCAGCCTTTGCACACGCCTCTGTTTGGCAGCTAGACTGTTCCAGGATGGGCCACGCCTTGGATTGCCTCTCTCCCTTGGCATGGCTAGGCCGGGAGGGTTGATATTTCTCTAGGGAGGTGCAATAAGAATCCACTGCATGCAAGTCTCATTCTCGGAGCTGCCAGAGAGGTGGAGCATGAGAGATAAATGGAGCCAACCTTGTCCGAGCGAGAGAGATAAGCCCAAGCTTGACATGACCACAAAATTTCACCCTTCTCTGCATTTACATCTTGGTGCCGCCATTAGCTTCGCGTGAGGGAGCTGTCCTCCCCTTCTCAACAAGCAATAATGGTCGCCCTTCATTCAAGATTGAGGTCAAGGACGTCAGACTGCCATATTTATGGCTTCGGCCTGGGCAGGCTACGTGGCACCCCATCCAGGATTGTTGTAATTATTGTTTTTCTAAAATTTTTTGTTTTGTTTTGATGGGGTATTAAATGTGTTTTTGATATTAAAAAGTTATCTATTTAATTAATATTATTTTAAAAAACTTTATCTTGTTTTAATTATTGTTTTTCTAAACTTTCTTCTTGGTTTTGATTTAGTATTAAATGTGTTTTTATATTAAAAAGTTATCTATTTAATTAATATTATTTTAAAAAACATGAGTTATGTGAAAGCTTTAGTAAGTGAATCTTCAAACAATGGAAACTTAATTTCTTAAGCCCTAACACTAATTTTTTTTTAAAATATTGTAGTACTAATCACGTGAGAGGAAAATGGGGGTGTGTAAGTGAGGCCTCTTTAGGTCTCTTTCTTATCGGTGCCTTAGGTGAATCTTGGTGGTTGGTTTTGCAAACAATATGAACCACTGGAGGAGGCAAGCCAAGAAGAAAGGACATTAAGGTTATTTCGATGCATTAGTTCTATGTATTGGTGTTGAACACTTTGAGTAAACATGTTGAAGAATCCTTATATTATTGATGGAAAAGTATGTTGCCAATTAATTTTTAACTCGAAACTCAATATCTCATGTGAAATACCTCACTCGAATCAACACACAACTCACGAGTTTGGTTTCCACATGTAGGGATACTATCATGCTTCCACACTCTATCTAGAGATCCAACTTGACTTGGCATATCCACGTTGCTCGACACATTTCGCACCACGAAGTTTCTAACTCAATGGTTAGACCATGCTAAGAGTACTTCACTCAGACTACACCTCTTTCACTCAAGATCTACCCATATTTACGCCTTGAGCTACTTGAGTCAATTCTCCTCACTCAACTATTTGTCCCCAAGGTGCCCACCCAACCATGCGCTTCTTAATTACATTGTCAAACTAGATTATGTTGCAAGAATTGAACACTTGTCCACTAAAAGAGTTTGGTGGTGGAGATTTATGTGGAAACTAGCATGCCTATTAAAAACAAATATATTTTTTTTGTTGGCTCTAGTAGACTTCTATCTTGGGACAATGTACAAAAGAGGAATTGAGTAGGGCCTAGCAAATGCATTCTTTGTAAGATTAGTGATGAAAATTGTAAACCCTCTATTTGACACCTGTCCTTTTTCACTATTTGTTTGAAAGGAGGTAGAAAAATCCTTTGCGGGTTTATTTAAATAGAGAAAGTTAACTCTAGTTGACTGTCTCATTAACTGAATCACAGATAAGACACTTCCTTGTCTTTTTATTTATGGAATTTGATGAACCATGAATCAGATGACTTTTGAGGATTTGGTTCTTACACATGTTTGGGTAGCTCATAAGGTTAGATTGGTTATGGATGCAAATAAAAGGAATCCAAAGGAGAAAACAATTAGATGTTTATTGATGCCAAGTATTAGTCAAGATAAACCTTAGGGTTTCTTTAATGGTGCTAATCAAGGAAATCTAGGTATTTGTGAAGTAAGGGCTACAATTTACTCAATGCAAATCATTATTTTTAATTAAAGTATGTTGTTGGATAAAGATGAACAATTTGATTAAACTTTTTTCACTTTATACATCGTTAAAAATTACAGAGAGATGAAAATGAAAACATATTCAAGTATTTGGAAACTCAAAACTCATCATAAATTAGGAAAATCATAAGTGTAGAATTGAAAATCTAGGCCTTATTCTTATCACGAATCAAGTAAATGAGGTAAAGACCACTTTTGATTTCATTACATTTAATCCCATTTATCAAGAACTAAACTCACTAGCAGATACTTTGATCTTACATGAAGGTACCCTACTTGTACTTGAGTACAAAGGAGGCACTCTCATTTCAGAAGTTTGAGAAATCTTTGTATTATTTGTTTTCTTGAAATCAAGGCTATACTTTGATCTTACATGAAGGTACCCTACTTGTACATGAGTACAAAGGAGGCACTCTCATTTCAGAAGTTGAGAAATATTTGTATTATTTGTTTTCTTGAAATCAAGGTTAAGGTATTAAATGGTGTAGTTTGTATGTAAATATTCAGGTTGTTCTCTACTAGAATAAGCTTTTAATGTCCTTTTATAAATAAAGATTGATTGAATATTGTGAAAGAAAGTGATAAATAAATAAAATAAAGAAAAGTGCATTCCCATGGAATATTTTTTTGAACACTTTTAAAACCAAACAATGTAAATTTTGATTTCTTTCTTGAAAATGTGAAATATAAAAATTGTTTTCTTTTGAAAAAAAAAGTTCAAATATTAAATTAAATTAATTAATTATCAAAGTTAATAAAATTTAATAAAAAAAAAATATTTTTAAATATTAAAATATTAAATTAAATTAATTAATTATCAAATTTAATAAAATTTAATAAAACAAAGTTGACTTTAAATGAATGGAAATTATATGAATGTACATACTCCATCTCCAAAATACATGACATTATCATTAAGCTATATTTTCCATTATATAAAATATTATTAATTTGACATTATCATGATGACGACTTTTGCGGTGGTAATGATTGATCTGATTCGAGATGAGAAAAGTTGACTATTCAAAATGACCAGTGTGTGGATTTTCTCAGGTATATTAATAAATTTAATTTAATTAATTAATAAAAAATTAAAATTTGATAAAATAAAGTTGATTTAAATAAATAAAAAATGATAATTATCATTATCATCATTATTACTAGCTTAGATCTATTTAAGTGTGGATCAACTCATGCAAATTTTTTCAATATAAAACTTGAGAAAGGTTAAAGGTTTGTCTTTTTTTAGAGTACAAAACTTGAGGACGTTAATCATCATCATCATAATGGAGTGGACATGATTTTTTATTAATTTTTATTAATTATTATTAATTTAATATTTTATTATTCCATTATATATATATATATATATATATATATATATATATCTTATTCATCTTAACCCTCGCTATTTTAGTGTGTTATGTTACATGAACATCTCCCCCGTATTGTGTTGTAGAAAACCTCTAGACGCAATAAAAAATAAAATAATAAAAATTTATGTCAACTCCGTATATATATATATATATATATATATATATATGGGGGAGATGTTCATGTAATGTAACCTTAAAATAATAATAAAATAAAAAAAAATTATGTGAGTTCCATTATATATATCTTTGAATGAATAACAACTAAAGTAGATCCATTTATATTTTGTTGAAAGTTAGAAAACTAGTGAGGAGCTTGGCCTCTTAGGTGAATTGGCATCGGAATGGGAAGGATATCGTAGGGAGTTAACTGGAGGGGGTTTGCAGTTACAAACTTGTGATGATGAGCTTATATGGACGGAGGGAGATAAATCAGGTACTTTAACTGCAAAAAACGTCAATTGCGTGATATCAAAAAAACTTTGGCACCAGGGAGTTGGAGGCTAGAGGAGGCATCTTTGGGCATGGGATATCGCCCATAAAATTATATTATTCATTTGGTTAACTTTTGAGAACAAAATTCTGACTTGGGACACTCTTCAACGGAAAGGTTGGGAAGGCCCTAGTATCTTCCTACGGTGTTCAAATGAAGCAGAAATTGTGGTGTGTATTTTTGTTAAGTGCAGTTTCACTAAAACGGTATGGAAGAGGATTAAAGGAGGCCACAAGATAAATACAAATTGGGAAGGTAATATTATAAATGCATGCTTTGAAAACTGGTTTAGAAAGGAGAAAACACACACCAATATTCTGGCTTTAGTGTGTTGGTTTGTTTGGCTGGAGCGAAATAAAAGAATTTTTGAAAATAGGAATCCTTCTATCTCTTCGGTTGTTTACAAAATTCTTGGAAAATCAGGAAACTTGAAAGAAGCTCAAGAAAAGATTAATAAAAAGAATGTCCAAGTTCCTAGTCTTGTACTACCCATAGTTGGTTGGTTCGATGGTGCAGCGCAGGAAAATGGGTACCAGAGTGGGGCAGGGGGAATGATAAGGATTAATGAAAACATAGCCTATAAATGGACATACAACTGTGGTCCAGGGACAAATAGGTCCAGGGACAAATACTCGGGCAGAGTTGATAGGAGCTTGGGTTACTCTCATCTTGGCTATGCGTTTGAATATTGAAGCTTTACAGGTTTGTGGCGACTCAAAAATTATCATTGACTGGTTGACTGGCAAAGGGAGTGTACAAGTTGTCATGCTTGTGGGATGGAAGGACGAGAATAGAGAGATCAAACAATCCTTCAGGGAGATCAGATTCACGCATATATATATAGGGAACAAAACATGGAGACAGATGCTCTCTCAAAGAAGGCCTTGTTGAAGACTACAGGGAAGATCGAATACAATCTTTGGGTTGATGGAAATGAGGGCCCTACCCTCTTTTTAAATCTAATATAACATTTTTTTATGTTTTTTGGGTTTTCCATATACAAAAGGAAAAGCCGAGAGGCTATATTACAAAAGGGAAACTACTTTCTGTTTAGGTGCATTTCGGAGTTGAAATATAGCACTCTTTTTTGTTTTACTTCTGTAATGGGATGCATATGAATCAATCAATCTGTATACTAAAAGGATCATAAAGACTGTTATTTTGTCATTTAAGAGTTTTGAAGTCTTTATCGGAGGGCAAAGTTTAATAGGGGGAAGAAAATGACATGTGTACACAATTATATTATAAATATAAATGAGCAATTTTTCTCTTGGAAAACCTAGATCCATTTAACTTTCAAATGTAAACTATTTTTAAAGTGCAACATTTTAAGAAAAGTTAAAGGTTTACACATCAAAAGATTTGATCCCTATTAACACTTAATAAATCAGAAATTAAATAGATCTAAACTAATTGAATTTAAAATAAAAATGAATTTTAAAAATAAAAAACATCGTCAAAATATATACTTAATTTACAAATTTAAAAACATTATTATTATAACATATCAATGACATGTGCAATGATATAA
The DNA here is from genome assembly GCA_009831015.1 of Picea engelmannii. Classification (NCBI taxonomy): domain Eukaryota; kingdom Viridiplantae; phylum Streptophyta; class Pinopsida; order Pinales; family Pinaceae; genus Picea; species Picea engelmannii. The sequence goes on along the minus strand of ML803443.1, from coordinate 44,017 downwards.
CATTGAATGTAACATCACGAGTCACCAAACACTGATGGAGGATCACTACATTTCATAGATGGAACTGTTATTGAAAAAGTGTTTTCTAATTATAATTAATGAGAATAATCGAATAAATAAAAAAAATAACAATTCATCTTATTAACTATTCAAATAGATTTAATTAAATGAAAATATATTTTTTTAATGATGAAATACTTTGAAATATCACCAAAAACTCGGAATCTTGTGTAGCGACTTCCTTTGTTTTACTTTTAATCGGTCAGCGTCAATTACACGTATAATTGCAACGCGTAAACCTTGCAATTGTATATATTTAAATATATAATAGATGCGTGAACACTTTACATGACTATGAATTCGTTCTATAAGCCAAGCCAAGCCCAGAAATCCTTTGACAAATTGAAATTAAAATAATATTAAAATTGCAACCGCTATACTCATTATTTAAATATATAATAGAAGCGTGAACGTTTATGTGATTATGAGTTCTTTCCGTAAGGTCAGCCCACAAATATAATTTTTTGATAAATTAATATATAATTTTTTATAAATTAATATTTAATAATATTAAAGATACAACATGGTATTCTTCTTTTTACCTTTGTACTCAGAACCATCCGTTGGACCCGAAATAAAAAATAGTAGCATATATGTTATTGATTTTCATGATTAAAAAAAATAAAAAATAATAGTATGATAGTTAATCCGTCTAGGTCTAACAATGGATATTTAGTTTGGGAAGAAAAAGTTTTTTTTTACAAATAAGGACCTCACTTGTCTTTATAGCATTAGTCTTTATTAAAATATTTATATATTAAAAAAATTGTAATCATTATTTTCACAGCGCTTCAATACTTTGTAGATGAGACAATGAATTGTTAATATGTTAAAATATATATATATATATATTTATTGTAGTGATGATTTTTTATAGTAGTATGAGATAATGATTTGTTAAAGTATTTATATAAAAAAAAAAAAAAATGTATTATCTATTAAGTTGATGAAATAATGGTAATATAAGAATATTTTTTTATAAGGGTGTTGGGTGTTGATATAATATACCCAACCTTGAGTTGAGCAACATTACATACGGAAATTCATTAAATCATTAAGATTGAATGCTAGTTTATTTCATGTAGCTTATAAGTATATATCAAAAATAAATTTGACTTGTTCACTGATACCAAAATTTTAACTGCATCTAACAACATAAAGAAAATCGTGAATTTAATTATTCAAGTGGCAACAAAATACTCAACATTTATCTAAACCATTTAAACGGTGGAATATCATAAGAACAAAACATAAACACTTATATGTTAATGATTAACCAACTGGTTGCATACGAAGGATGAACCTCCCAGCCATATGTGTTGTTGTTCATTTTCTCTCACAACAAGCCACCCTTGAGCTGAGGCTATGAGTCCACAAGGAGACCCGACCCACTGGTTGTCTACTCTCCACACACAATAGCCCCTAAACCCAGGTTATGCTCCCACAACAGTCCCAATCCTCCAACACTCTTCATCACAACCTGCACCACGTAAAAAATGTACCCCCTTCACTTCTCACATTCCCAATCCTCCAACACTCTTCATCACAACCTACACCACACAAAAAATGTACCCCCTTCACATCTCCCAGTCCCTCAAGCTGTATCATTTGTTTATCAAGGCTTCCATTACACCCAGTTGACCAAGAACTCTCGGGTGGGGACTTTCAGGAACTCTCAGTTGCCCAAGGAGTTCTCACAACAGCCTTCACAAGGCTCCTGAGACATTTCCTCAACAGGAAATGGCACCACAGGCTTACATCCCGATTTACAGGCACACAGGCCTCTTTCTCAACATTAAAAAAAAATGGCTTCTTTTAAGTATACCATGGTCGATGCTCTTCCCAGCCCTCATGTCACATACCCACTACGCAAATCAAACATTTTCGTTGATTTCTCAACAATCAGAACCCCCGAAGTCCTACGGGGCTTAGCGAGGGGCAAGTTTTTCGCTTGGGGTCTTGTCCACGTGACCCTATACGATGTCCACGCGCTTAAGCCAGCCAAAAGCTTATCGGCTTTTCGCGATTTGGGGAATCGCGATACACGACTTCTACCTTTCCCCATTCAAATCCCCGAAACTTCTGAGGTCTCCAAAGTTCCCTCCAAAGGGAGATCGATGGCTATAAGCCTCCCTTGATCTAACGGCATGGATCCTTTTGGGGTTTCGGTACTCGGGAATTCGGAGTACAACAACTCCAAGAATCTTCGTCATTCAAACCCCCGAATTCCAACATGGGAAGCGATGCAGTCGCGCTCCCAAGCACGTCCACTCACAGGGTCATTCAGTCAGTTCATGGGCCGAAGCGGCTCATTGGATTCCCTGTCACGACCCTTGCATACGACCACTACTTTTTCCACAACGGGAAATGCATGTACTTTCGAGTTTCGGGGTTTCGTGATCCCCGATGTCAATATTCTCCTGAATACCCGATCTCCGATGAGCCAATTCACCGATATGGTCTCTTACGTATTAGCCCTCCTGGCTAAACCCCTGGTCCACGTGACCACTATCTCACAAGACCGCAGCCTTATCCCCGGTCGGGTTTTCAGACTTTCCAATGTCGAGATATACTCGTCCTTAGGATTCGCTATCCGCCGAATCCCGATATGCCGATATAATGACAGTTGGCCCTACAATGGACGCTTTTCACTTTGTTGGGATTTCGGACTTCACAATTTCGAAGTGTATGGACTTCTTGTCCACGGGATTCTCGATTTTCCGATGGATGACTTTCCTTTCGAGACTTTTCCCACCTGCTCCGATTGCCACCACGCGTCCTCCTAAGATGGACGGTCTTGATCGCTTCACGTGATTTTGGAGTTTCCGCTGCCAAAATACTCCTACAACTTGTCCCTTCGATCCCCGAAATGCCGACGGGCTGCCGATCTTGCCCATGTGTCCTCCTATGATGGACGACTCATATTGGTTTCAGGGTTTTCACTATGAAAATCCCCGACCTCATGTCATCGTGACTCCTAAATTCTCGAGTGCCAATATCCCGATGGCCACGCCTCTCGTCGGGACTTTCAACCTCCTATTCATGAGGGCTTAACCCTCATGCATCTATTAATAGATCCAACGATTGTCGGGTCTTTCTATCTAGGATCTATTGGCTCAGATCTGTCCCACCTTGTGCACTCTTCCACTACTTCATGGGTGTGGAAAAATCAACGGTCCAGATGTTCTCACGGACCGTGGGGGTCTACGATATCGATTTCCTCACTATTCACGAAGATAGAGGAAAAGGGGAAAGGTATGTAACGCCCTTGTTTCTTTCGTCAATCTAACGGTCGTGAATGACCATGGGTCTTCCGACGGGGTCTCATCCGTCGATCAATACTTATCCCTATGCTGCTACTTCGGGATTTTAGGAGGATCATTTCTCCTCGTACAGGTTTGTTAAGACTTGCTTGTTCAAGTCCTTTTTCCAGGTTCTTGGTAAACCTTTCCAAGGAGGGAATCTCTATGAAGAGATCTATTCCGGGGCATCCCTGGAGACAGATAAGGGTAAACAACTTCCCGAGAATGGGCTGGAAGCCTGACTTGGTTCAACTTATGCATAATTAAATTCATTTATCAACATAAGTCATGCGTGGTTTCTTCTGTTATAAGCATATATCTATTATCTCTTATCAAAACACTGCACAGACATTCTTACACTGTAATCGTTCACAATTTCACAGTTCTATGAGCATATATGTCAGTATATGAATTTCAAGATGCAATATGTAAAACACTTATCAGAAATAACACCAGAAGTGAGTGCAACAACTGAGAGGGGTGCTCGTTTCCACCCAACCATAGGCGTAGCGACTCCCAGAGGATTTACCACTAGCCACCCCCGAGCTGAGACCATGATGCTGTGAGACTGCATCTCTCTATCTGCCAGTGACCAGGAGCGAAGGTTGCAATCCTTCCTCTCTGCTATCACTTACTCTGCGTAATGCCAGAGTTCCCCTCGCATCTGCCCCTCCAATCGCTTCTACCCCACGCCTTATCCTCTTGCGAGGTTGCATGTGGCGCGATTACCCTCGCGCTGATCAGGCCTGATGGCTCTACGGATGGGCGGTTCACCATCCCATCCCTCATTAAGCCATCTGCCTACCAGCCTGCGAGACATTAAATTCGGGGCCAGCGAGCCGCTTTTGGTTCTCCGGGCCAGTGGAGTCCAAATAGGTTATTAATTCTCAGTGGAAGTTAACACCACCTTTTTAGATGCCTTCCACCGCCATCGGGGTCTCTTTTCTGCACATCCCCTCTCAGCAGTCCTGCAATAAATTCAAAATGTTATTCACATTCATTGACCTTTTCCTCAAGGTCCATTTACATCACATATTCACATTTATGAGTTTGCCATAGTTCTTGGCCAATCTAGTTATATTTA
>ML803443.1:18202-36630 GCA_009831015.1 Picea engelmannii | reverse complement strand
AGTTCCACTAACTCAGGTGTGCTCATCCGGTAGGGTGTCCTAGACATCGGCACTGCTCCTGGTGCGAGCTCTATCGAGAAGTCAATGTCTCTTCTCGGAGGTAGACCCGGTACCTCTTCCGGAAACACATCTATGTATTCTCTCAGGATAGGGTGTTCATCAGGGCTTGGTTTAGCGCCTTCGATTGTTTTCAGCACCTGTATTGCATATAGGGGACATCCCTTTCGGCAATACTTTCTCATTTGCAGGGTTGATATTTGTCTCACCGAGACCGGTTTTCGGATCCCTTGGAGAGTTATCCTTTTTCCTTCTTTGCTCACATATTCTAAGGTTTTATGGTAACATTCCAGTTTGGCTTTATGGGCGGCCAGCCAGTCCATCCCAATCAACAGGTCGTATGATCCCAGGGGTAATACATTAAGGGTTGCTAGGGTGGGGAATTCACCCAACATTAATTGACAGGCTGGTATGACCTCTACTACCTTTCTCTTGGTGCCAGTGGCTAACTGTACCAACCATGGCTTGGTTTGCTTCTGTGGCTATAGTTTACACTTATCAACAACTCTAGGGGCTATATAACTCAAATTTGAACCAGGGTCAATCAAAACAGACACTAGATGGTTGAAAATCATACCTTCTATTTCCACCACTGAAGCTTGGTGGTCAGCTTGGTTATTATCCAAGGCTGCATAAATTTGTGGCACACTCCTTGCCACATCATTGACTGTGGTAGCTTCCTGCATGTTATAAACTTTCCGACTGTTCTGTTGTCAGTGTGACAGTCTCTTAGGAGATGCTCTTCTCCGCAACCCCAACATTTTAGAGGTTCTTTCTTTGGGTTATTAGTTTTTACTGGTATAGGTCCAGAAGTTTTATTTCTGTCCACCGAGGGAAAGTTCTGCTGGAGTACACTCCAGGTTGGAAAGTTCATTCTGGGGTTCTTCTTGTAGTTTTTAAATCCTGAGGATTTAATCCCCTTTTTCTGAAATCTCGAACCACTCTTCTATTTCCAGTCTCCATGAGACTCTGCCCGATGTCCATATTGTTCATGACAATATCTTGCCTTTTGAATAGTGTCTTCTAAGGTCTTTGTCTCGTCAAATTCTATTCGGTTCTGATATTCCTTGGGTAGCCAACTGATGAAGCGTTGCGACTTTGCCTTCTCTGCTTTGATGTAGGGTACATATCTCAATAAGTCGAGGAATTTGTTGACATACTCCTCTATAGTGAGTTGCCCCAGTTTGAGTTCATAAAACTCTTTAGCCTTCTCGTTGAAATATCTTTCCGACAAATACTTCTTCCGAAAGTACTTCTCAAACCGTTTCCAAGACAGGTCCTCCTCACGAACCCCTTTCATATTCTTAAGATCTTCCCACCAGATGGAAGCCTTTCCGTTTAGATTGAAAGTAGACACTCGGGCCTTCAAATTTTCTGAAAAATCATGGACTCTGAACTATTTCTTCAGTCCAAGTAGCCAAGCCTTGGCTTCCTCTCCCTTCTTTATCTCACCATCGAAGGAGAGAGGTTTGGCCTTTCTGAATTCCTCAAATTTATGACTCTTGGAAGTCTTTTGCTTCTTCTATTTTCTTCGACAATAGGAATTGGTCCTGCTGCTGGAAGAGCCTTCTGAATCGCCAACTTCCTTCTCAGTGGAATTGTTTGGCACTGGTCCTTTACCTCTGGGGTGGACCTTTCTTGACATGCTTCTCTTAGTATGGCCACTGTCACGACCATGATTCTGCATCTCAGGTTCATGTTTCATTTGTCGTTGTAGGTCGGATAAGCTCTGCAGTAAAACTGCATTAATTTCGGTTTGCTTTTCTTGTTCTTTCATCTTCCTTTCATTGTCAGCCTTGCAACTTTGCAATTCAACCATGAGACTCCTCACAGTCTCGGCTAGGTCTGGAGGGGTTCCTATTTCTCTTCTTTCGTCAGACTCTTCGTCTCTGTTGTGGGAGCCTTCTCCCACCTCTTGGTGAGTAACCATACTCTGCGTCTGTAGATTCCCACGGCGGATCGTCCGCTTGAGTGAAAAGACAAACGCTAGTTATTAGTCAAGAGTTAAATACATTTTTATAATTTGCATAATTTATAACTCTTTGACATGCATACACAGTCGGGTTCTTGTCTCCGAGTTTTTTCAATCCTAGGCAAGAGAGTTACATTAGGGGGTTACTCCTCGTAGGAGTACTTTGAACGACGGTTATGCGTGACTCGTGCATGAGCCCAGTCAAGCCGAGTGTTGTAACCATGCTCTGATACCACTTTGTCACATACCCACTACACAAATCAAGCTTTTTCATTGATTTCTCAACAATCAGAACCCCCGAAGTCCTACGGGGCTCAGCGAGGGGCAAGTTTCTCTCTTGGGGTCTTGTCCACGTGACCCTATACGGTGTCCACACGCTTAAGCCAGCCAAGATCTTATCGGCTTTTCGGGATTCGGGGAATCGCGATACACGACTTCTACATTTCCCCATTCAAATCCCCGAAACTTTCGAGGTCTCCAAAGTTCCCTCCAAAGGGAGATCGACGATTGTAAGCCTCCCTTGATCTAACGGCATGGATCCTTTCGGGGTTTCAGTAGTCGAGAGTTCAGAGTGCAACAACTCCAAGACTCTTCGTCATTCAAACCCCCGAATTCCGACATGGGAAGTGATGCAGTCGCGCTCCCAAGCACGTCCACTCATAGGGTCATTCAATCAGTTCATGGGCCGAAGCGGCTCATTGGATTCCCTGTCACGGCCCTTGCATACGACCGCTACTTTTTCCACAACGGGAAATGCATGTACTTTCAGGTTTCGGGGTTTCGTGATCCCCGATGTCAAGAGTTCCCTGTTCTCTTGAATCCCCAATCTCCGATGAGCCAATTCACCGATATGGTCTCTTACGTATTAGCCCTCCTGGCTAAACCCCTGGCCCACATGACCACTATCTCACAAGACCGCAGCCTTATCCCCAGTCGGGTTTTCGAACTTTCCAATGCCGAGATATACTCGTCCTCAGGATTCGTGATCCGTCGAATCCCGATATAATGACAGTTGGCCCTACAATGGATACGTTTCACTTTATCGGGATTTCGGACTTCGCAATTTCTAAGTGTATGGACTTCTTGTCCACGGGATTCTCGATTTCCCAATGGATGACTTTCCTTTCGGGACTTTTCCCACCTGCTCCGATTGCCGCCACACGTCCTCCTAATATGGATGGTCCTGGTCGCTTCTCATGGTTTCGGAGTTTCTGCTGCCGAAATACTCCTGCAACTTGTCCCTTCGATCCCCGAAATGCCGACGGGCTGCCGATCTTGCCCACGTGTCCTCCTATGATGGACGACTCAGATTGGTTTTGGGGTTTTCACTATGAAAATACCCGACCTCATGTCATCGTGACTCCCGACTTCTCAAGTGTCGATATCCCAATGGCCACGCCTCTCATCGGGACTTTCAACCTCCTATTCACGATGGCTTAACCCTCATGCATCTCTTAATAGATCCAACGGTTGTCGGGTCTTTCTAGCTAGGATCTATCGGCTCAGATCTGTCCCACCTTGTGCACTCTTCTGCTACTTCATGGGCGTGGAAAAATCAACGGTCCAGATGTTCTCACGGACCGTGGGGGTCTACGATCCCGATTTCCTCGCTATTCACGAAGATAGAGGAAAAGGGGCAAGGTATGTAATGCCCTTGTTTCTTTCGTCAATCTAACGGTCGTGAATGACCATGGGTCTTCCGACGGGGTCTTGTCCGTCGATCGATACTTATCCCTACGCTGCTACTTCGGGATTTTAGGAGGATCATTTCTCCTCATACAGGTTTGTTAAGACTTGCTTGTTCAAGTCCTTTTTCCAGGTTCTTGGTAAACCTTTCCAAGGAGGGAATCTCTGTGAAGAGATCTATTCTGGGGCATCCCTGGAGACAGATAAGGGTAAACAACTTCCCGAGAATGGGTTGGAAGCCTGACTTGGTTCAACTTATGCATAATTAAATTCATTTATCAACATAATTCATGTGTGGTTTCTTCTGTTATAAGCATATATCTATTATCTCTTATCAAAACATTGCACATACATTCTTACACTGTAATCGTTCACAATTTCACAGTTCTATGAGCATATATGTCAGTATATGAATTTCAAGATGCAATATGTAAAACACTTATCAAAAATAACACCAGAAGTGAGTGCAACTGCTAAGAGGGGTGCTCGTTTCCACCCAACCATAGGCGTAGCGACTCCCAGAGGATTTACCACTAGCCACCCCCAAGCTGAGACCACGATGTTGTGAGACTACATCTCTCTATCTGCCAGTGACCAGGAGAGAAGGTTGCAATCCTTCCTCTCTGCTATCACTCACTTTGCGTAATGCCAGAGTTCCCCTCCCGTCCTCCCCTCCAATCGCTTCTACCCCATGCCTTATCCTCTTGCGAGTTTGTGTGTGGCGCGATTACCCTCGCGCTGATCAGGCCTGATGGCTCTACGGATGGGCGGTTCACCATCCCATCCCTCATTAAGCCATCCGCCTACCAGCCTGCGAGACATTAAATTCGGGGCCAGGGAGCCGCTTTTGGTTCTCCGGGCTAGTGGAGTCCAAATATGGTATTAATTCTCGGTGGAAGTTAACGCCACCTTTTCAGGTGCCTTCCACCACCATCAGGGTCTCTTTTCTGCACATCCCCTCTCAACAGTCCTGCAAAAAATTCAAAATGTTATTCACATTCATTGACCTTTTCCTCAAGGTCCATTTACATCACATATTCACATTTATGAGTTTGCCATAGTTCTTGGCCAGTCCAGTTATATTTACAAGCTGGGGGAAACAGGGTGTTACACCTTGACTCTCCCTTTGTTGCATAAGATCTGCATGTAAAAAATGCCCTCATTCTGCATACGAATTTCCCCTCTTATCCCTTGCTTTCTTGACACTCACTCTTCCCAAGGATGATTGTACCTCGGGCCATTCTCCCCAATAACTATGGGATGTGACCTCTTACACCCACCCTCTTACATGAGTTAAATGAATGAATTTGAGAACACTCGACAACAAATAGAAGGTTATACATAATGATAATGATTTTGGGAATGTGATTTGGATTAATACCTATGAATAATTCCCCCTTGGACCCCCTCTTCCTTGTGGAATCATAGCTCCCCATCATTTTCATTCCTCTCATATTGTAGCCAACGATTATTACTTTTGTTAATTATTCAAGGCTCATAATATTCGATTCATCCCTCGACCACATTAAATCAATATGGGTTCTTCACCCCAACACATTGGTTCTTGAGCCTAATTCACATTTATGCAATTACATTATAATTCATAGGGATTAAAACTGGAGATGTTACATTCCCCTCCCCCTTATTTTTTCATTGACCTGAATGCACAACACCCTACAAGTGTAATTTCATTTTACAATTCCGGCTCCTCGACCATTAATCAACATATATGCTCTTTGGCCCAAAATCACAGAGGCATTCCAGCCTAAACAAAATTACATAGGCACTCCGACCCAAATACCAAAAATACATAGGTGCTCTGACCCCAAAAATCATAAATACATAGGCGCTTCTGCCCCAAAACATAGATACAAATGCACACTGACCCAAAACATATACATAAGCCACTAGCATCCTCCTACAATTATCTCAATTTCCACCAACTCTCTTCCTCTTGACCTGCCCAACCCAAGGAATGTACCATTCATTTATCAGGGTTGACACAAGGAATGTGCACTCCTCACTGCAACAATACTTGGGTATCCATCATATCGTTCCTCTTTTGCACTCCTCAATGCAAAAGAGGAACGATATGATGGATAGTTCCATGCAAATCCTTCGGTGGCTACCAACATGCGACACATATTCCTCGAGCGGAGGTGCCACCCCCTTCAAGGTACAAATTAACTTCGATATTTCTATATTTGAAGGTAAGATAGAGTAAGACGTTGTAGACAAGTGGTTGAATCTACTAGAAGGGTATTTTTTTGTCCATAACTTTTCAAATAGAGAAAAAATTGCTTTTGCGCTCCTTAAAGTCGTTCCCCGTGTCAAAGATTGGTGGGAAACTTTCTATGAGCAAAAGGAAACAGAGGAACCCTCATTATTTACAGTCGCGTCCACCTGAGAATCCTTCAGGGATGCTATTAAGGAACAATACTACCCTGTCGAAAGTTATTACGACTTGTATACCAAATGGACCACACTGCGGCAAGAAAGAGACCAAGCAGTGCCAGATTTCACAAATATCTTCCATACCCTGTGCACCAAGCTGGATATCAAAGATTCATAGCGACATCTGGTGCTCAAGTATCGCGGTGATGTGCATAGATACATCCAGACCGAAATGGAATTTCTGGACATATCGTCCTTGGGTGCGGCCTATCGATATGTCATCAAAATCAAGCAGAATCTCAAACAAAAGACGCGACAATTTGGGCCTGGGAACCCCTCGCAGCAAAAACTAGGAAAGTGCGGCCCCAAACTACAGAACAAAGGACATAGTAAAGATCAAAACTATTAGGAAAACTAGTTCAAGCTAGAAGCAAAGAAGGACACTGGAAAGACAAAGAAGGATACTAGGAAGTGGTACGACTTCCATAAGATCCCTTGGCATAACACTGTTGATTTTCGCTCAAAGAAGTCTCTTGTGGCCGAAGTGAAAGCCTCTAAATCAGATGCGAGCTCTAACTCTGAGTCGGATCCAGAAAGGGGAAGATGGATCATTGACGTGGAACCTAGTGCCACCGTTGCTACCACTAAGCTCTAGCCTGGTGAACTACATGATTAAGAAGAAAGCGAGTGCCTTTTCCATTCGCAAATGTGGGTAAAAATCATCCTATTGCACTTCATCGTTGATAGCGGTAGCCAGAAGAACCTCATCTCAGCAGAGATTGTCAAGCAGATGGCCCTGTCGACAACGCCACACCCGCAACCCTACACCATTGGATGGCTCCACCAAGCAAGCGATCTCCATGTTAGCCAACAGTGTCGAATGTCGTACGACATCAAGCCCTTCAAAGACGAGGTATCGTGTGATGTTGCTACTATCGAAGTTTGTAATGTTCTTTTGGGCCAACCTTATTTATGGAAATGTCATGTTGTATATGAGTCTAGGCCTCGCAGTGTTATTACTCAGTGTTAGCAATTCACTCTCACACACCATGAAGGAAACATTCATTAGAATGGTCCCCTCCTCATGGGATTAGTACTCAATGCCATTTACTATTGCAGATCCCCACCTCGTCGGCATATTACTCAGTGCCATTTAGTATTGCAGAGTAAGGGAGATGGATGCCAGGACATGAGGCCGCTTCGTCCATATTTTCAAACGCCTCATGGTTGTCGCGTTCCCCCCACAGACATTCTCCCACGCCCTCTTTTGATTCCAGAAAATAAGCCCAGTTGACCTGCATACGCAATATGGAACGAGAGTTTTCACATTCTGCATATATATCACTTTCTTTGGTGATTACATTAAGAAGGAATTGGGAATCTCTGCAGAAGTGGTGGGAAGCTGAGATCCCAATTTCAGAAATCCTTAGTGGGAAAGTCATCAAGTGACTTGTTTAACGAAGATTTCTATGAGAAGCTGAAGAAAGCTCCAATCCATGTCTGCCTCCAGTTCAAAACATGTCTCAGATGATCCATATTGGGGTACTGAGATTCGAGATCGGGACTTCCCTGGATTCCAACGTGTGTATTTCAAGCAGAGTAATGGATGCAGAGTCAATTTGTGTCAGAACTTGCACATATCATAGAATTACAGTCCTAGGATTGAATCGAGAGATGGAGAGGAGCGAGCCTTGTACAAGGTTCTGAGACTGTGGGAGGAAATGTACCAGTGCATTGATGGAGCCAAGAAACTTATATACATTAGATTGCAGAGCTCTGGAGGGATATGTAAAGCTTTCCAATTGATTGTTGCTCAGACTCGAATGATCATCAAGGAGAAATTCCCAAGCTCTAGAGGAATGTGGCCACTACAATTATTTGAAGCAAGTAGAATGTATCCAGCTTTATGCTACCTTCGCAACAAATATTCTAGAATTCCAATAAATCAATTTTTTGCTATAAAGAATGAAATAAGAGATGGATCTGCAAGTGTATCGGGAAGAGAACGTGTGAGAGAGTTGAAGGTTAGCACCATAATCCTTAAATTTCTACATTTACCAAGTTTAAAGGGATTGAACCATTTTGGTCAACATTCACAAGGTTCAATATTGTAGGGTTTATGCAGGTTTCCGATGAAGTCTGTGATAGAAAAGGGCAGAGGATTATTTCATAGGTCTAAATTTCATAGGCCACATAGCTTGCTAATAGCTTCAACAGTCGATGATCTTAGCATGCAACAAGGTGAATACAAATTTTCCAAATTAACAACACTGCCATTTTCTGAAGGAAAAGGAGTAAGCATGAGAAGTTTATCAGGAATGTCATTTCAGGGTCCACTCTGATAATGTTTCATGAGAGTGAAAACCTGTTTGGAGGAGTCAAAACCTGTTTGGAGGGTAGATACCACATGAGTTTTTCAACTAGCTTGGTTTGACTCTGTTAGATATGTTTTCCAATATATTTAGTGAAAGAATCTGGTGGAATTTGAGAAACTTAAGATCTTTACAACATCTGAATCTAGCTTCTACCTAAACCCTTATCTAAACATAAGTTTTCTACGACAGCTTGAATATTTGTATCTCTATGCATGTCATCTTATTAGACTGATTCCTGCATAAATATTCAACCTTGAGAATCTGAGAGTATTGGATGTCTCACAAAACCTTTTGATTTTCCACATTCCTCCTCCTGCAGTTGGTACTCTAAATGTCCTTACCTGGATCTCCCAATAAATAATCTTATTGGTTATATCCTATGGAATTATTGATGCATTTAGAGACAATGAAATATTTTCATTTTTCTTACAACAATCTAACGATATGCATGTCCAATGATCTCATAATATTTCCAATAGCATTTAGAAGTGCATCATATTCATCCCCTATAGCTGTGAATCTGCATGTTGTTGAAGAAAAACAACATAGTAGAGTCCATCTTGGTTTGGCACTAGGGATTTCTCTGGGATGCTTTGGGATGCTTCGAGCAAGTTTTATTGTTATAGGATTTGCATGCATAAGAAAAGAAAAATGGTTTGTAATAAGAGGTCCTGCAGAGAAGGGAAACATATGTCCAGTCCTTTTTAATTTGAGACAGATTCATTTACATGGGTTGTATATGTGAAGCTTGCTAACTCAGTTCCAATGGTGATGTTTAAGAAACCCCTTTTGAATATGAAATTTGTTGATTTATTGAATGAGACTTCTCATTTAAATAAATAAACATTGTTGGCGAGAAGGAACCTATGGACTCGTCTATAGGGTTGTTTTGGCAGGTGGTCTCCATGTGGTCGTTAATATCCCGGTGCATGAAAGAATAGTCAATGATGAGAAGGAAACAACAAAGTTTGAATTTTTGGGTAAGATAAAGCACCCTAATCTGGTTCCTCTGGTTTGTTATTGTTTAGCCAAAGATATGAGAACAACAATTTATGATTTTATGGAGAATGGCAGTCTGCATCATTTGCTTCATGATCTTCCACTAGGTACACAAGCCACATAGAATTGGATTGCAGATATGTGGGAGAAAAATGCATGTCAATACTCCGAAGAGATGACCATGGGATGGAGAGTACAACATAGAATTTCATTGGGGACAACTCAGTTCTTGTAAAAGAACATCATGCAACTGCAAAAAGAAACATAATTAGCATCAAGCTTCTCTTAAACAAAATTGATACTATATGATTTTTGTTACAAAATAGATCTATTTTGGTACAATAATGAATACATTGCAGCCAACTTGGAAAGGAAGTCCCTCAATTGAGAGAACCATGGTAAACATCAAGAGAGGAATGAGAGTAAACTAAGCTAACTAATTGATGAGATCAATAGTCTGAAGACCAAATTCTTCCTTTCATTTGCTTAATGGAATTATTTTGTTAGCGCCCAAGAAGGTGATGGAAAGAAAGGGGGAAAATGACATTTAGGTTTTGTTATTTCATATTGGCATCCACTAGTTTATGTCTAACTATGTTTTTATGTCAACCTAGCGATGTCATAACTTATTTGGAAATCGGTTGTAGTAAAATGTTGTTTATGGAATGTTTGAATATATGATTTTACCAAGAGAATTCTCTACTTTGGATAGTTCCATAGTCCATCTTTTTTGCTTATTTGCAAAACATAACATTGTATTTTTTATAAAATCTTTTTGCTTACAAAAAAATAATAATAAAATGCTTATTTGTGCTTAAATAATTAAGAGCATGGGACAATAAATTTTAAAGTCTTAAAATATTATCAAAGTTTAAATCCTTTTTTTCTTATTTGCAAAACATAACATTGTATTTTTAATAAAATCTTTTTGCTTACAAAAAAATAATAATAAAATGCTTATTTGTGCTTAAATAATTTAGAGCATGGGACAATAAATTTTAAAGTCTTAAAATATTATCAAAGTTTAAATCTTCAATTCATAATAATATTATCAAAGTAAATTTATAGGACAATGTGTCAAGCCTAATTCCTTATAAATCCATGAAAGTTAGGTGTCTAGCATAATTCTTAACAAATTTGAGAATAAGGTAGTTATGCCATTAACATATTGATCTTGTTCCACAATTTTAACTTCAAAGTGTTGGTCTGAAGGAGTAACACATTTAGTATGCAGAAAAGTATATAAAACATAATCTTCATCAATATGTTAATGCTCTTTATTTGAATTGATAACTTCATGAATGGTTGCGGAAACAAAACCATTGATATTCTCTTTAATCTCTTAAAGTACGTACAAAGCTCTTGGTATATTTATATGGCCTGAAAAACACTAGTAAAACTAAATTTTAGTGCATTTCACTGTAGATGTAATATGAGTTATATGCATAAATGCTTCCTAAGACAAAGATAGGGGATTTTATATTTGCATAAACATTTTGTTCTTCATAACATATGTAACTTTAGTTTTACACTCAAGTGTGCACAACAATAGACATTATTAGAGAAGGAGAGGGGAATAATATTAATAAAGAAGTTGCGACACTAAAGAGAAGGGAATAAAACTCAAACTGCATGGAACTAATGACAATGGACTCAAATTACTATATGATCTAGTGACACGATCACTACTCTCTTACAACACTCTAGAATGTAGAAGAACTTTGGTCATCGCTAGGGTTGTTGCGAGATGTACTTGCATCACCCAAAAAATATGTGAAATTTGTCTGGGATTTTGGAATGCCAACAACACCCAGAAAAGTGTCTCTGATGGATTGAAGTGTGCCCACAACGTCCATCATAGTAGGCCGTTCTTTAGAAGCATCTTTTGTGCAAAGCAAACCCATAGTTATGGATTGACTGAGGCAATTGAGATCCTTATCTACTTGAGTGCTTGTACTAGTCATTCTCATTAAACTCTTGTCCACCACTTCCCCTAGTTGATTTGGAAAACTGCTACCCACCCATTTCTGCAAGTTCATTCCTTCCACAAACATGTTATCGGTAGGCTTCTTTCCAGTTAGCATCTCCAATAACACTATTCCATAGCTATAAACATCACCTTCTGTTGTGACATGTCCACCCAATCCATATTCTGCATTCAAACATCCTCACCATAAGGTCTCTAATTCAAGATGTTTAATAAAAATATGAAACTCATGACATTGTCTAACATGGAATCTAGTTTAAATAATACCTGGAGGAATGTAGCCTGCGGATCCCTTAAGTGCAAGTGTAGAAGTGAAATTTGAATCCTCGGAATTTGCAAAACATATGGTTGCAATCCCAAAGTCTATTAAATATGCTGTCATATCTTCACCAAGAAGCACATTGTTTGGTTTCAAATCACAATGGATCACTTGCATGAAACAATGGTGATGGAGATACACCATGCCCTGGGCAATGTCTATTGCTATACTCAACCTTTGAATCAATGTCAAACCACTTGCTGCTTCACCATCAGGATATAACCACTTCTCTAAGCTTCCATTTGGTATAAATGGAAATATCAAAGCTTTCATTTGAAGGTCTGAATAAGAGGTTATGACTCTAATCAAATTTCGGTGCCTGACTCTACCCAAAACTTTGCACTCCCTTTTAAAACTTTTGTGAGCCCCTTCGTTTTCCAAATTGAGAAGCTTGACAGCGATGACTGTGCCATCATTCATAACCCCTTTGTACACTTTACCAAAACTACCCACTCCCAACAGGTTGGCATCACTAAATCCATCTGTTGCAGTGATGAGCTCTCCATAGGAAATTCTTCGATGCCCCACATTTAAGGATGCCCCAACATCTGTAAGGTTATTCCTCTTGTGATTTAGTTTGCACAAGATTCCTAGAAATAAACATGATACAATCATGACTGCAACTGCAACAATAGATATGACAACTTTTTTCAGATGAGAAACACTTTTATGTTTTCGAGCAGAGCACAATGACAAATTTACCCAAGGTCCACAAAGACCAGGATTTCCCATAAATGTCGTGGCACTAAGATTTTTGAAAACTCCTCCTTTCGGGACTTCTCCTGACAAGTTGTTGAAAGAGAAATTCAGTTGGCTGAGCATTTTGAGATTTGCCAATGATGTGGGTATTCCACCTGACAAATTGTTGAAGGAGAAATCCATGTCTTGAAGACTTTGAAGTTCACCGAATGACATTGGAATTGGACCTTCAAGTGTGTTGCAAGAAAGATTTAGGTATTCTAGTTCTTTGCAACTTCCAAGCCCAGTTGGAATATAACCTGTTAACCGATTTGTAGAAATATCTATAGCTTGAAGCATAGCCATCCTGCTTAGTTCCAAAGGCAGGGGGCCCTCTAATAAATTGTTTGAAAGGTTGAAATAGAAAGCTAAATTTGCAAGACCTGCAACCTCTCGAGGTATCTCACTACCCAACCTATTGTATGATAGGTCTAGTAGTAACAAGTTCACACATTTCCCTAGATTTGCAGGTATTTTACCTGATAACCGGTTCATATAAAGATATAGATATCTTAGTTGTTGGAGGTTAGCTATAGAATCAGGGATCCTTCCAGAGAGATTATTTTCCTCAATAGCGAGGAGTCCTAAGCCTTTAAGTTGCCCAATTTCCGTGGGGATGTTTCCTTGTAAATAGTTGCCACCCATATATAACCTTTCCAACTTTTGAAGCATTTTAAGTGAAGCTGGGATTGACCCTCTAAAAGAATTATCGTTCAAATCTAGCATTATTAAATTAGTTAGGTTTCCAATCTGTGGAGGTATTTCAGCTGCTAATCCATTTCTGCCCAAGTTTAGGTAGTTTATTTCTCTAGAGAGGTAGCCTATAGAAAAGGGCAAACGTCCAGTGAAATGATTATCGGATAACTCTAATCTTTGTAGGGTGGAACAGTTAGTAAGCACAGTAAGAATTGGCAAGTCTGTGGTGCTGCCACTAACCAGGTGATTCTCAAATAAGGTGAGGTATTGGAGCTGCGTCAACTTACCTAACTCCATGGGCACTATTCCGCTGAGCTGGTTTCTCCATAATGCGAGAATGTGAAGGTTCGTACAATTGAAGAGGGAAGCAGGAATGCTGCCACTCAATTGATTACTACCCAGATAGAGTCCAGTCAACCGCATGTTCTTCCGACACAACTCCACGGGAATGTGACCAGTCAACTGGTTAGCATTGAGAGACAAAACTCCAAGATTTGTGAAGTTAGAAAAGGAAGATGGAATTTGTCCTGTGAGATGGTTAGCAGCCAGAGATATAAGGCTTACCTGGCTTAGCATACCCAATTCGGAAGGAATACTCCCGTGAAAGCTGTTGTTAGACAAGTCTATAATGTCCAAAGAGGTTATGTTTCCCAAGTAGGCAGGTATTGTTCCCGTCAAATTGTTAAGTCCTAAGGCAATGGTTTCTAAGTTGGGGAGAAGACATAGTTCTGAGGGAATACTTCCTGACAGATTGTTATAGCTCAAAATCAATTTCGATAAACTGCGGCACCCACCTAGACTGGGTGGAATGGAACCTTGAAGTTCATTTAGAGACATGCGAAGCATCTTTAAGCGAAACAAATTTCCCAATCGATAGGGAATGTGACCATGAAAACTGTTATTGCTAAGGTCAAGTATTTTACGAAATGAGAGATTGCCGAGAAGCGGAGAGACTGTACCTTGCAATTCCATGCTTGAAACATTAAGTGAAACCACTCTCTGTCTGTGCCGACTGCATATGACACCTGTCCACTCGCAGAACGAAACATTCGGTTTCCACGCAGTTAATGAGTGAGATGGATCATAGGTGATCGCAGAGAGAAATCCAAGCAGAGCCTCTTGATCAGAAGCATTGCCGAGACGAGGATGCCGGCGGTGTGATAATTGAAGGGTGGAAAAGATGGAAGGAGTGAGAAAGAGAATGAAAAGCAATCTCGTAAGAGAAGGAACATTACAGATCTCCATCTTCTACTGCTATCAACGGAATGCGAATGGTTTGGGTTTCTTCGTTTATTTATATAATATCATCTTTGAATTCCGGATACGTTACGCGCGGATAAGGATGAGAAATTCAAACGTAACAGACGCGGAAGAAATCTTGTAAGATCCTGGGGTCAGCGTAAGAAAACTTGTAAGATTCAGTGTTTCCAGAAAACTTAACCGTGTAGAGATATTTCATTGTTTCCAGAAAACTTAACTGTGTAAGGATATTTCAGTGTTTCCAGAAAACTTTGACGTTAAAATTTTCAATGCCCACCTCCAGAAAACTTGGTGTTTCCAGAAAACGTTGAATGCCCCGCCTCCAAAAAAGTGAATTCGATAGTCATGACATCTTTAAACGTACTTTACACTTCCTAAATGGAAAAATCTTTCGGTCCGTTAATTTTCCAGAACATGTTTGAATTTAAAACGTTCAATGCTATAGTGGAAGGCCAAATATTTTTAAACACAACGACTTCAAACTTGTAATTTACAAATGAAAAAATTCTGTGGAAATATATTTCGGTTGAGTAATTTTCCAAAACCTTTTGATTATAAAACACTTCATGCGACAATTTCATAAAATAAAAAGTTTGTGGTTGAATGTGTAATTTTCCAATAGAATAATGGAGATACAATCAAGATCCCAAGTCTCGTACAACCATTAGCTATATCAAGTCAATGTTGGGAAAAGATTTCAATGGATTTTATTACAATTTTATTCAATTTCGAAGGAAATAATGACATCATGACAATAGTGGATCGAATCACAAAGTATGCCCATTTTGGCTCCCTTTCTCATCATTTTAAAGAGATTACATTAGCCACATAATTCATGGAAATAGTTCAGAAGCTACATGGAATCCCTAAAATCATTGTAAGTGACAAAGATCCAATTTTCACATGAAATTGTTGAACTGAATTATCTTTTGGTTTGAGTACTCAATTGTCTCACATATCCTCTTACCATCGTCTATCCAATGTGAAAACTAAGATTGTGAATAAATGTTTAGAAGGGTATCTTTGTTTCTTTGCATCTGATAAATAAATAAAATGGGTCAAATGGTTTCATTTGGTAGAATGGTGGTACAACACATCCTTCCATACTTCATAAAAAAATTTCTCCATTTTATGGCACTTTATGGATATCATCCTCCATCCATCACATCACTCTTGAAAGAGAAATCGAAGGTTCAAGCACTGGAGGACCACATAGAGCACCAACAATAGGTTCTAAAACTATTGAAGGACAACTTGGTTACGACACAAAATAGGATGAAGCAACAAGTAGATCAACATCGTAGTGAAAGGGAATTTGAAGTGGGAGATTGGGTATTTTTGAGGCTATATCCATAAAAACAAATGTCCCTCAAGAAACAAAATAAGGAAAATAAATTAGCACCCAAGTATTATGGTCCCTATGAGGTGTTACAAAGGATTAGAAGTATGACTTACATCCTAATAATTTCAATTGCGAGAATGACTACAAACTTAGCCAATCATGGAAGCCCACCATTCATCACCTTGAAGATTAGGCTCCATTTTCATTTGTTGGGTTTGTATCCCTCTTTTCTTGTCCTCACAATAATTTTCTCCCTTCAGAGTCTACTTGTCACTGAAGCCTCCTCACATGGGTGATTTCTCTTGTCCTCTTCAGTTTGACTCTTAACCTTTACTATCATTATTTTTACCCTATATTAAATCTTGATCATTACCTTATTATAACATTAAACAACCCTCATATCTTCATTAGTATCAACAACTTCCGTCACATTATTGTTTTTCCCAACTCTATTTCCCTTATTATTGGCTTTTTATATGATTTACCCCTAATCTCATGAATTAATCTTTGATCTAAGCTTACCTTCCTAATCTTTTATTACCATTAATATCATATTATCCGTGGTCTCTTTTTAATTATTTTATTTCTCCATATCTCATTTCAATAACATTTTTAATCATATAGCATTCTTATATCTCGATCTGTTTATTTATCTTTCTACACAATTTACAATCATCAATTTTCATTTCTTTTTTATTAATAATTGATTTATTCTCATATCATTGGTAACTATTGATCTAATCAGTTCTTTGACTTCTACTTGTTCCCTTATGATAATTTCATTTACTAAACCGTACTTACATCCATGATTCTTTTACTATATTTTTATCACTATTTAATTATTTATCGTCAATATTTTCAAAAGAAACTAGATTAATTTATTATTATTCCATTTTTATAACATTCATTTCTTTAATAGTTTCTATATTCGTTAATACTATTTTATCGTTAATATTCTTTCTACATTATTTATTTGCTCTCAACGGTTATTTCTCCTTTTTATTAATAATAATTGAGCTCAAGGACTAGTTTTTCCTAATTCCTTTTCTTAACGGTCACATCCCATTTTATTTTTTAATATAAACTTTAGCAATTGTTTCAAATATGTTAGTTTCAAATGTCCCTGATGATGGGTGGAGTGTCCACTCGAAACATTGGATGTTTCAAAAAACCCATACACAGTATTTCCAGAAATTGCTAGACAACAAATTATAGTTATCTGCATCTTCACATGTACATCCAATGTTCCATGTTTCTTGCTTAAAGAAGGTAATCGGTGATAATATCCTAGTTCAAACTATTTTACTAGAGATCAATGAAGAAGGGAAAATCATATTAGAACTAGAAACAATCCTTGAAACAAAGGTTAAGTAGCTGCAAAATCTATCAATTATTGAGTACCTCATTAAGTGGAAGAACTTACCAATAGAAGAAGAAACATGGGAAGATGATTTCTTCATGTAGAAAAATCCACAACTAATGACGTGTTGAGGGAAACACTTGCTCCAAGGGGAGGGGGAATTTGAACACTTTTTACCTAATAATGTTGACACTTAGTAAGTTTTCAATTTTGATGAACAAATCTATAGGTTCCTTCAAAACAAGGGGGAATTTTAAGACTTGCATATTTTTCATGTGATAAATGAGGAAATTGGGGATATAATCCAATTGAAAACTAATAAAATCCCCCCTAGACTATCCATGTTGGAATCTATGTTTAATTTCGATGATGCTTCTACATCTACACCTAGTATTAACAATGAATCCAGTAGGAAGGTGCAAGAAACTACCCCTATAAGCCTAGGAATATGTTACGAAACAACGCCTTGAGAATCATAAAAAATCAATGAATAATAGTCCACTTTGAGGGGGAATCCTCCTTTTACAATATATTGAATGTATAAGTTGACATATGATGATCTAAGACTAGCTCTCCTTGGTGTGTGTGTGTGTGTGTGAGAGAGAGAGAGAGAGAGAGACAAAGGGTACAATTATAGTAAAATGGTACAATGAAAGGTTTTAGCCTACATACAAATATAACTTTGGAAATGTAATAATTCAATATATGGGGCTCAATAAGGGGTTTTATACTTAACATGGGGCTTTGTATAGGGCTTAACATTCCCCTCCCCTTAAAACAAGTGTTCTCCTCAACTCTTGACTAACCGTTGGTGTTTTTTCATGAAGAACTCATCTTCCCATGTCGCATCTTCCACTAGTAGGTTCTTCCATTTTATGAGGTACTCTTTAGAGAAACTCCGGTCGGCGAATTTTTAAATACAACTTCGATAAAACTAATTGAAAAAAACCGCACTTGAATATTAAGAAAAATAACGCACTTTGATCAAATTAATCAAAATGCTTTGTCTCGGCTGTTATTTTGATTATAAAAATAACGCACTTTGATGAAATTAATCAAAAACATTTCTCGGCTGTTATAAAAATGGCACACTTCGATAAAATTAATCAAAAGGCTTGTTACTTTTAATTAATGTCCCAACTTTACACTTCACCAATCTTGTAAAGAAATTTCTATAGAACTTTTTACTTTACAATGTTAATAAAAAATCGTTATACCCATTAATAAAAAATTGTTGTCTACA
>ML803443.1:0-18102 GCA_009831015.1 Picea engelmannii | reverse complement strand
ATATATATATATATATATATATATATATATATATATGTAGGTATGTATGTATGTATGTATATAGGTAAGAGAAACAATCAAATGAATTGAGAACATGGAAAACCTTGGCCCCATCTTGCTAGCATTTTTAAGTGTGAATATAAGGCCATAGGTTCTAAGCTAGTGAAAATTACATATTACATTTGTGTAGGGTAAAATAAGGAAACAACAATGATTGGCACAAATCCCAAGGAACAAATTCTGGGTACATCTATTAGAGAATGCACTCAATAAAGGAAGCCTAACCAGAAGCCCTAATTAGTAGAGCCCATGAAGGGGAGGATCTAGCTTACCAAGATTTGAATGTGGCTCATCTTCACCGCAATTGTTCCAAATTTCTACTAGACCATAGCCCGACAGGGTGTGGTCTAGTGACAACTTGCAGCGATTGTTATGGAAATGAACCAAGTTCAAATAATGATGTGCATGCTTCTCCCTCGCATGGGATTTGTAGGATGTGACTATTACGAGATGTTGCCTTAGTTCCTTCTTAGCCTAGTTATTGTTAACTTCTTATTACTAGATGTTGTCTTATTAACTTCTCGAGTTAGTAATTACTAACTTCTCTCCCATTTGAGTTCAGCATAATTTCATCAAGGTTGAACTTACGAATATAAATTTAGCTTCTATACATGGATAATCACCTTTGTGAAGCATATGAAATTGAATTATAATCCTCAATTTAAGTTTTTCGAGATATAATCATGACTCCTCGTCATAGAAACACTTTGTCTCCACCATTAGCTCACAACTAAACTTGCTTCATAACTTCAATTCAAAAGACACATTCGAAAAAAAGTTGCTAGTTTGTTAACATTGCCATTATAATTGTTGCTTGTGGAGCCTGATTATCTTCCTGATTCAGAGGTCTTTGCTTTCAGCCGTGTTTATACCCCATGAAGACTTTACACCCTGGAAGAATGTACACCCGTCCACGGAGGGAGTGCAGAGGGGGGTTACCCCCTCTGTGGGGTCTGGAGGTTCAGGGGCGAATCCCCCGAAGGAAAAATTTCCTTGTAAATGTATATTGTAATTTCGTTGTAAATCTGGACCATTCATTATAAGTTCGCGGATCTGGAAGTATAAGTTATGTTACGATTTTTTTCCCTAAAAGGAAACCCTCTTTTATGAGGGAAATGTATTGCGGCTATGTATCATTGCAAATATTGTATTCTGAGATAAGAGGTTGTGAGAGAAAGAAGAGTAACCTACAACGGGTTTGATGTAGGTTGTATCCTTTCATTTGCTGGATAACAATAAAGGAAGGACCTGAAAATTTCTCTGGTGGACGTAGCCCACACTGGATGAACCACATATATCTTTGTCTCTATTGTATTGTGTATCTTCTGTATTTTATTTCTGCATTTGTTTTATTTATTTCTCTGTGATCCTGTTTTTCTAACAACTGGTATCAGAGCGAAAGGTAACTCGCAGGAAAAGAGGGTTCCTGGTTCAAGTGGGAGCAATGGTGAAAAATGGAAAGTTTAGGGTCAAGAAATTTAACAGCCAAAACTACCAATTATGGAAGATGCAAATGGAAGATTATTTATATCAGAAGGATCTATTCCTACCATTGTGTGGAATAGAAAAGAAACCGACGGCCATGAAGGACGAAGAATGGGAGGTTCTTGACAAAAAGGCACTAGGAATGATACGACTGAGCCTCATAGCGTCAGTGGCTTTCAATATTTCGAAAGAAAAGACAGTGAAGGAGCTAATGGACGCATTGGATAAGTTGTATGAAAAACCCTCAACGTCCAATAAGGTATTTCTAATGAAGATATTATTTAATATGAAGATGTCAGAAGGTAGGTATGTTGCTGATCCGAAAAAAGATCTTTTAAATGACAATGGTTGAGTTATTTTGTATGAGTTATTTAACCATTTAGGAAACTAATGAAAGAGGATAATTAATGATGAAATATGACAACCATAAAGCAATATACAGATCTGAACATAAGAATGAATAACAACAAACCATAAAACACCAAAATGATAACGGAGTTCGACAATCTCTCCTATGTTTTCGGGCCTTTGTCTCAGTGGGTGAGGCTTTCTTATTTCCGTTCAAAGATTTAAAAGGACATCAGAACAGTTCCAAAAGGATTACAAACTAATATGGTCTTGTTCTACCACATCTCTAGAACCCAACAAAATTGACGGCACTGAAAATGGATTACCGGAGCTCCCATAAATGGCTCGCAAAGGTGCGCTCCTCATTGGTTTCACTGCATAACAATGGCTTTGGCTCAATAATTATTCAGCATAAATCTATTTTGAACCCCCTCTCTTGGCTGAAAGAAAGTATAGTTTATATAGGCTTGAAGTTGGTAACCATCTCCCAACCTGTCCCTAAGATCTGGCCTAAAAAAGGGCCCAATATCCCCCAAAAATGACCAAAACCCCATAAAACTGCTGCAAAAATCATTGAAAATATTAATATAATGTCAAAAACCCACTTATTTTGCATAAAATATGGGCGTAGCCCCTTTTTCTAAGGCTCCTGGTCACTTGGACCTGCTCCATGTGGCCAAGTGCTAGAGATTGTGCGTTGGCCCCCTGCTATCTTGGCCCTGGTCTTATGGTGATGGCGCATGTAGCCTTGGCTAAACCCTCCACACTCTAATTGTTATAAGTCTCGTTGTTTATGCCAATGGTTACGCCCCTGGTAGGCAGGCTAGCCTGACCAACCGGGGCCAACCCTGAAACCTCCGCGCTCAAACTGTTATACATTGGGTCTTATGGAGGAGCTCGCGAAACCAGGGGCTGTAGCATACCACATATCCACGCCAAGTGTTTAACCGCATGGACACATTACAATGGTCAAGTTTTCCTTGGGACTGGGGCTAGGCCCCAGCCCTTTCTCCGCCCGTTGCAACCACATTGAAAACATAAATATAAATGAAGTCGTTTACAGTTAAGTTCCACCAGGTAGGTGGGATGGTAGCCCAACCTACGCGAAAGCTTGGCGCCCAAAGAGGTCACGGGTTCGAACTCTGTGAACCCAACAAATTTTGCCAAACACAATAACCAATAAAGGGGTGCCACGTGGCACCACGCTATTCGTCGAGAAAATTCCATGCTTCAATCGCCCATTCGTCCACCTGTCTGCCCAGGTGTCATCCCAGTTAGCAACCAACTGTACCTGCCACGTCATCCCCTTGCCACGTGTCGTACGAACCTACCACGTCAGTCGTATGAATGTGCCACGTGCTACCCTTGCAGTGGTGACACGTGTCACTCCCTAATTGATCCACCTGTTTGTCCACATCAGTGCCAAATGTACCCTACCACGTCATCTGTACAACCTATACAGTCAACTGCCACATGGCACTGTACGGACTGTACAGTTAGCATCTTTTTTTTTGCCTGTTTGACAAAATAAACAGACCGCGATATCTTGAGCATACAACGTCCGTTTGAGCCCGTTCAAGTTGCATTAGGTTCGTATCGATGAGGCCTACGCATACATCCATTTTTAATTCATTTTGAGAACTTTGATTTTTAGGCCTTCCTGGACCCATTTTGGTCCCAAGATCCAATTTTGGATCACACCTACCCACTAAAGACCTTTTGGTCCCCAATAGGTTACTTACCAGTCATCAAGTGCGGGATAGGCCACTCGACTTTTTCTTTGTCTTTGAACTCTATCCTATGCACCTGTCTCATCAAGATCAAGGAGACTATGAGAGAAAGAAGAGGAACCTACAACGGGTTTGATGTAGGTTGTATCCCTTCATTTGCTGGATAATAATAAAGGAAGGACCTTGAAATTTCTCTGGTGGACGTAGCCCACATTGGGTGAACCACGTATATCTGTGTCTATATTGTATTATGTATCTTCTGTATTGTATTTCCACATTTGTTTTATTTATTGCTCAACGATCCTGTTTTTCTAACAACTGGTATCATAGTGAAAGGTAACTCGCAGGAAAAGAGGGTTCCTGGTTCAAGTGGGAGAAATGGCAGAAGATGGAAAGTTTAGGGTCGATAAATTTAACGGCCAAAAATACCAGTTATGGAAGATGTAGATGGAAGATTGTTTATATCAGAAGGATCTATTCCTACCATTGTGTGGAATAACAAAGAAGTCGACGACCATGAAGGATGAAGAATGGGAGGTTCTTGACAGAAAGGTACTAGGAACGATACGACTGATCCTGGTAGCATCGGTGGCTTTCAATATTTCAAAAGAAAAGACAATGAAGGAGCTAATGGATGCATTGACTAAATTGTATGAAAAACCCTCAACGTCCAATAAGGTATTTCTAATGAAGAGATTATTTAATATGAAGATGTCAGAAGGTGGATCTGTTGCAGATCATTTAAATGAATTTAATACGGTTACTAATCAACTAATTTCTGTAAAAGTGGACTTTGATGATGAGGTCGGAGATCTTCTAATCTTGTGCTCATTGCCAGAAAGATGGAATAGCTTGGTCATGGTTGTAAGTAACTCTATCTCTGGTTCAAACACTTTAAAATTTGATGATGTTGTTGGTGTTATCCTTAGTGAGGAAATGCGATGGAAAAGAACAGGGGAGACATCAGGTAATGCATTAAACAAAGAAAAAGGGAACACAAAAAGATAGAGGAAAGGGCTAAGTAGGGAACCGCAAGAATTCTAGGAAGGTTAGATCCAAATCTAGATTTGGAAATATAGAGCGTTGGATTTGTGGGAAGAAAGGACATCTGAAGAAAGACTGCAAAGCTCCAAAGAAACAAAAACATGGACAACAGGAGAAAAATCAGGAAGCAAATGTAACAGGTGATGTGTTACAAGATGCTTTGATTCTTTCTGTAGATAATATTTCCGAGTCTTGGGTAGTATATTCATAGGCTTCATTTCATGCCACACCCCATAGGAAACATTTTCTAGATTATGTTCAAGGTGATTTTGGACAAGTTCATTTGGGTGATTATGCACCATGCAAAATTGTTGGAATGGGAAAGGTAAAAATAAAGAAAAGCAATGGAAACCAATGGTTGTTGAAAGAGGTAAGACATGTTCCAGATCTAAGGAAAAATTTAATTTCAACAGGGCAGTTGGCAAGTGAAGGTTTTATAACCATATTTACATATAAGGTGTGGAAGGTCACCAAATGATCCGGATTTTATGAGCAGAATGAAATGAATACAGATTATTAACAGGTGCTTAACACAAAATAGCAGAGATACAGTAAAACTGGTTTTCTATTCAATAACGAAATAAGTTGAAACTGTAAAATGCAGCAAAAACAAGCTTACTGGAATGGTGGCGGCTTATCTCTGAGAAGAGATGTGACGACAGCGCGCATTCGCAAGAAGAAGGTTACAATGAGGCTCTGAAGGCCTTTTTACAATAAGCAAGAATTCCAAAAACCCTAGACACCCAAAAACCTAACCCTAGGAGATGAAACGCCAAAAGTCATGTGGGCCCCATTTGGGTAAGCTAGTACCTCAACTTCTCGGGGTCGTAACTTTTGCATACGATCTTCGTTTTAGGCGTGTGATAGCCCGTTGGAAAGGTATCGTAAAGGTAAAAAGGATGCATTGAAAATGAAGGTGAAACACACCCTCTACAAAGGAACCCATAAATGAGACACTATGATCCCTTGTATGTCTTGAACCCCATGCCAAATTTTTTTGCTGCCATCCACTTCATCTTCTCCATGGCTTAGGAAGGGGTCCACCTCGAAAACATTCCATGACTTGAGGAATGACCCACCCAATAGGTCACCTTGTCAACCCTACCATACTTAAACTTGGCAAGTTGCATAGGGTCTTTGAGTAATTGTTCAATTTGATGAGGTAGTTTCTGATGCACATTGCTTAGGTGACTCTTTTATTGAATTGATTTACTTATCATGATGCATTTGTGTTGAGATCCTTGGAGGGCATATTCATTGTCTTTGCGGGACCTTGTTTGGTGGATAGTTTTGGAAGAACAAGCCTAGCTTGGGCTTCCTTGGAGCATGAATTCGAGAGGTTGCATAACATGGCCCGCACACCGGTTGATGATGGTAGCCTTTGGAGGCTTGAGAGACACCTTCGATGACCTATCCTAACCCTTTATCATGCCAACGACTTGCCTGTGGAGGCTAGGGTGCTATATCTTGGGGCTTGATGTCTTTTTGGGGCTAGGGTTTGGAGTGGTGGTATTGTTGACTTGACACTTGGCACCTTTTTGATGGAGAGAATCCTTGGATTGATGGAGTAGACCCTAACACATAAGGAGGAGGCATTTTGAGGCCCAAAGTTTCATCTCCAAGCTCAAACGACTTTCTCAAAGTGCCAAATGTTTCCCTAGAAGGGTGATGTCATGTCATTTTAGGGTTTTGTTATGTGCAAAATCAAATTTAGAGTTGTAAAGGGGAAAAGTAAGGGAGTTTGGCCTCCCTACTTTGTTTTTTACCCTAAGTTAAGTGGAAATTTTTTATTTTAGAGTTTTAGTATAAACAAAGATCAAACTCATTTCATTTTAACATAGCTCTCCCAATGTGAAAAGACTAGTTGGTTGAAATTGGCGTCATTTTGGGGAAATTTTACATATCTCTCTCTTCTACTTGCTCTTGTCATTGTTTGTCTTGGCTATTGGATGAATAAGTGATGCACTATATCTTTTGGATGCTAATTCTTTCATTTGTGGCATAATTTTCTTGGTTAAAAGGGACTTTATCTTGTTAATGCTTGGACTAGGTAAGGAATCTTTGCTTTTTTATTGCTTCTTTCTTTGTTGCAAGGTTAATTTGCTAAGCTCTTGGGAAGTAAAACGGCATACAACCCCACTAAGTCTATCATAATTTTCTTGAATAAATTGTTGTACAAAGGATTAKTAGGAGGAGTAAAAGAGCTTACAACTTCCTAATAGTTCCTAACTAGATTTGCTTTCCTTAGGGAGTAAAAGGGCTTACACCCCTAAGGAAGTGGCAAATCTAGCTCATTCATTGTTAAATATGTCCCTTTTCCATTCCTCACATTCTTAAGACTTGTGATATTTTGCACATTGACACAACATGTTTGGACCCTTATACATCACACCTTGATGTCTTGTACCATTATTTAAAATATTTCATGACATTATCTTATAATTTCATGCTATGTCTTCGGGATTGTAATTTGAACATTTTTTTTCCATGCCACGCCAAATGTATCATTTTATCACTGGCGTCACATATATGTCAAATCTTCCTTCATTTAGATACCACGTGGAAAAGATAATGTTGTTCGCTATTCAATTTTATCTTTATAACTTCTCATATCTTCATGCTCCCATCGTCACTTGCTGAACCCAGAAGCTAAGGCTCCAAGGGATGACATTGGATGGGTTTCACTTCCATTAAAATCATTATGATTTCATTAAAGAGCCCAATACAATAGGCAACAAGATTTTCACCTTTGGCCTACCATATTGTGTGTTACTGGTATATCAAATATTTCAAAAAGTAACGAAAGACACTAAAATGGATCTTTATTAAGATCGAACCTTGCATGATGTATGAGCGTATTGACAAGAGGATTCCTTTCCTCGGTAGCCAAATTGAATTTGAGGATATTAATTTCTTTCAAAAAGCTTTCACAATAGAAAAGGAAGAATACAAGTCTACTCGCCACCATTCGATTGACAATTGTGACGCTTGCTCAGCCCCTCATGAAAGAACATAAAACTATGAGACACAAAAATAAAAGGTGTGAATGTATAACATAGCATGCCAATTTCTATTATAAAAGATGGAAATAGAACTATACATGGAACAATTCATAAGTTTCCACCATTGAGTGGGCGATGTTCATGTGTCATGTTATGAACATAAAGTCTACAGAATCACAAAATCACTTAATGAGGATTATAAGGAGGTGTTACTGGTTATTCTTATAACGATGTTAATAATTTTTTTGGATGGTTTGCATTGGTCAAATAACGCCAAAATGTAATGTTATGGTTATGGGTCCATCCGGAGCCAAAGAAAAAAACTATCTTTAAACGCTCCAACTAGCAAACAAAGGATTGATGAGGATGCTTATTCCCCACAGTGGCTCTTGCATAAACTGTTTTTTTATATATAAAGATGGCTCATGCTATCGACGTTCCATTATCATTTTTTCTTTTCAAAGGGTCATTCAATAATGCTTCTAGTGTCAAACCCTTTGCTGAAAAAAGATAGGTTCCTTTATCATATGTAGTTAAATCGCTCTGCAAAAGAAATCTTTTAACTAAAAACTAAATTCACATAGATGAAGATAATGACGATATATCAGAGCTTGTTTTGAAGAAAAAATGATGGTGGAAATGTTGTGGATGATTCTCCACCAACCAATATCTGAGCAGTACTATCGCAGTCATATTTGTTCACGAAAATGTATATAGGGTTGAGCATGGAGGGAGACAAATTCTACAAGGTACTGTACATTTTCTCTATGATAAGGTTCTTGGAATTTGAAGCCTCACCTAGAGTCACTTTCAAATCTATGACATCACCACTTAGTCAATATTCTTGGACACTGCATTGATTATGATATAAATGGTTCAACTGTAAAAGGAATTTTTCTCATCTTTGAATATGTATCTAATGGGATATTGTGAAGCAATATAGAGAATGAATGGATAAGTATTAAATTGACCAAAAGAATAGATGTGGAAATGGGAGTGGCTAGTGAAATTATTTTCTCACATATTGGGGTGGTACTCGAAAGCTTCCATAATGATTTAAAAATCACTAATGTATTTTCTTATGCTCATAGAAGATATGGGTGAATTTGAGACAAAAGATGAAAGGCATAATTTGTGGCGAAAAG
This sequence comes from Picea engelmannii, assembly GCA_009831015.1. Taxonomy (NCBI): domain Eukaryota; kingdom Viridiplantae; phylum Streptophyta; class Pinopsida; order Pinales; family Pinaceae; genus Picea; species Picea engelmannii. The sequence goes on along the minus strand of ML803443.1, from coordinate 9,288 downwards.
AGCCAGATATAATTTTTTTTATTTACCAAGTCCTTGGAAACATATAATCAAAGATGTGGTCGAGCAACTCATGCTGGCCTTCCATTATGTTATTTGTTGTGCTCCAGGATGGTCGATCTTCCTTGAACTCACTCTAGAAAATCATTACAGGAAAGAAGATTAAGTTTGATGCACTGATGACCCTCTTTACATTTCCTCTGCCATTTACACCTATGTGACCAGAATCGAATACATCATCTTCAACCTTGTTTAGTACTTCGTAGATAAATTAAGAGATGTCCATCGAGAGAAGCTTGTCATTTTGGTTGCTCATGTCAGAAGGAACACATTATATTTATAAACAACTGATAGTCCAGACTTGCTACTATGGATTATTAAGGTTATTCAAAAGGTATACTACAAAATATAAGTTTCACACAAGATACCAAGGAGTTGCTTTGAGTGATTATATAAGAAAGTAATAGGAAAGTTGCAGGCCTTCTTCTTCAACAATTACTTTTCTATTTTCCTTCATAACCAACACAAATAACTACGAGTGCAATAATTCATACCAAAGTGGATTCTGGTGTGAAAAAGAAAGAAATAATCGATTGATCCCAAGAGTTACGATGCCTCCTGTACATACGCTCAAACTGGAAAATATTTTAAAATTAGATATTTTAAAATAGAAATGGGCATGTAAATAAGAATAAATATATTTCTGAATGAATATTCTTTTCATAGACATTTTATTAAATAGAGAAGTCTAAGGAAGTTCCAACCAGTTCACATTTCATTATGTTAATTTAAAATGACTCAAACAGTTCCAACTATCCATTAAAGAAAATAAAATAAACAACAGAAAACCAAGCAAAAGGAGGAAAAACTTGGAGAGTGGTATGCTTGGAGCATAATGAGGTTTTATTCTTTCATTTATCATTCATTCTCCATTCTTTTCAATAGGGATTTGATGAAGTTGTTGGCAACAGGGAATGTCTTGTAGAGTAGCAGAAGGAGCCAAAGCAGGATTCAATTTGGGTTGTGTCATTGAAGTAATATGTTTATTTGCTTAAGTCTATTGTGTTTTAAGTTTTATTTTTAGTACAAAACAATTTTCTCTTATGTAGATGACTACCTTGAGTTTTACTGGCATTGCTCCATTACAAATCCGAATTGATTTTATTTTTTGTCTTTCTTTTGTGCTTGACTATTCACTGTATGATGTAACATACCATCTTGGATAGTTAAAGACTACAACTCTGATCAAAGCTTCAACAAATTCAAGAAAATGTATGGGAATTTCATTTAAAAATAAAGATCAAACTCTTTAAGCTCTGGAATTTACTTCTTGTTTATTATTTATTTTATTTTTTCTATTTAATATTCAAATCATAAAATACAAATCAAATGAATTTATTCACTTTTGTAATTTTATGTATATAACTTTTATTTGTTTTCTTCTTATTAGTTTAATTTTTTTTAACTTGTCACTTTAAAAGAAAGCACAAAAAAATTAAAAAAATAACAATATATTTTTTTTCTTTAAACATTTCAATGAACTTTTATTTTTTTATTTTAGTTTACTTATTTTTACTTTTGGTTAACTATTTGCATTAGCAAGAAAACAAAATACATTCATTTTTATATTTTAGTTAACAATAATGTTTAAAGCAAAATTTTCATTTCACTTGTTAGGTTCTTCTAAATATTAATTATTTTAGAGATTTCTCATTTAAAAAAATTTCATACTAACTTTTTAAACTTTTGTTTTATATTTCATTCAAAAGAAAACATAAAAATTACAAAAGTTACAAATATACAAAAATTAAATAATTGCAAAAAAAATCATGCAATAAAGATTTCAATTCTTTTAACTTTCGAGTTTTCTTTTAACTTAGGGTTTAGTTTAATTTTCTTTTTAAGTTTTTCACTTACATTACTCACTAAAATTTTGTTTAATTTAACATTTCATTCAAAAAACAAAATACGAAATAATATAAAGGAAAAATTCACAAAAATAAAATATCTTCAATATACAAAGTTTGAAGAAAATTTATTTTTCTTTAACTATTTAATTTTTCTATTTATTTTACAGTAAATTTAGTCTAATTTACTTCTCATGCACATAAACAAAAGAACATGACATATTTTAATTTTTCTTACAACAATCTAATGATATGCATGTCCAATGATCTCACAAGATTTCCAATAGCATTTAGAGGTGCATCATATTCATCCCCTATAGTTGTGAATCTGCACGTTGTTGAAGGAAAACAACACAATAGAGTCCATCTTTGTTTCACACTAGGGATTGCTTTGGGATGCTTCGAGCATGTTTTATTGTTATAACATTTGTATGCATAAGAAAATAAAAATGGTTTGTAATAAGAGGTCCTGCAGAGAAGGGAAATATATATCTGGTCCTTTTTAATTTGAGACAGATTCATTTACATGGGTTGTAGATGTGAAGCTTGCTAACTCAGTTCCAATGGTGATGTTTAAGAAACCCCTTTTGAATATGAAATTTGTTGATTTATTGAATGAGACTTCTCAGTTAAATAAATAAACATTATTGGCGAGAAGGAAGCTATGGACCTGTCTATAGGGTTGTTTTGACAGGTGGTCTCCATGTGGTCGTTAATATCCTGGTGCATGAAAGAATACTCAATGATGAGAAGGAAACAACCAAGTTTGAATTTTTGGGTAAGATAAAGCACCCTAATCAGGTTCCTATGGTTTGTTATTGTTTAGCCAAAGATACGAGAATAGCAATTTATGATTTTATGGAGAATGACAGCTTGCACCATTGGCTTCATGATCTTCCACTAGGTACACTAAGATTGGAGTGCAGATAAGTGGGAGAAAAGTGAATGCCAATATTTCGAAGAGATGACCATGGGATGGAGAGTACGACATAGAATTTCATTGGGGACAACTCAGTTTTTGTAAAAGACCATCATGCAATTGCAAAAAAAATAGAATTAGCATCAAGCTTCTTTTAAACAAAATTGATACTATATAATTTTTGGTATAAAATAGATCTTTTTTGGTACAATAATGAATGTATTGTAGCCAACTTGGAAAGGAAGTCCCTCAATTGAGAGAACCATGGTAAACATCAAGAGAGGACCGAGAGTAAACTAAACTAACTAATTGATGAGATCAATAGTCTGAAGACGAAATTCTTCCTTTCATTTGCTTAATGGAATTATTTTGTTATCACCCAAGAAGGTGATGGAAAGAAAGGGGGCAAATGACATTTAGGTTTTGTTATTTCGTATTGGCATCCACTAGTTTATGTTTGACTATGCTTTTATGTCAACCTAGCATTGTCATAACTTATTTGGAAATCGGTTGTAGTAAAATTTTGTTTCTGGAATGTTTGAATATATGATTTTACCAAGAGAATTCTCTACCGAAAGGCTTTGGATAGTACCATAGTCCATCTTTTTTGCTTATTTGCAAAACACTAGTTTAGTTAGGCTCCAAACTCTCTCCCTATCTTGAGTCTTTTCTAACATTGTATTTTTAATAAAATCTTTTAGCGTACAAAGAAAATTAATAAAATGATTATTTGTGCTTAAATAATTAAGAGCAGGGGACAATAAATTCTAAGTCTTAAAATATTATCAAAGTTTAAATCTTGAACTCATAATATTAATTGTGCTACTCACATTTACCAAGTAAATTTATAGGACAATGTGTCAAACCTAATTCCTTATAAATCCATGAAAGTTAGGTATCTAGTGTAATTCTTAACAAATTTGAGAATAAGGTAGTTATGCCATTTACATATTGATCTTGTTCCACAATTTTAGCTTCAAAGTGTTGGTGCGAAGGAGTAACACATTAAGTATGAAGAAAAGTATAGAAAACATAATCTTTATCAATATGTTATTGCTCTTTATTTGAATTGATAACTTCATGAATGGTTGTGGAAACAAAACCCTTGATATTCTCTTTAATCTCTTAAAGTACGTACAAATCTCTTGGTATATTTATATGGCCTGAAATTTCGTTCCCAACAAGTAGTGTTTCCACTTAACCAAAGCATGCATAATTGCCAACATTTCTTTGTCACATGTTGATTTTGTTTGCTTCCTTGGTTTGAATTTTCGACTCTTGAATGTGATGGGATGATTATCTTGTATAAGTACGACACCTAATACATCTCCTGACGCATCACATTCAAGGACAAATGATTTGGAGAAATCTGGTGTTGACAAAACCAAAGTGGATGTTATTAAGAGCTTCAACCTTCTAAAACATGCTTCAACTTCATCATTCCACTTAAATGCATCTTTCTTCAATAATGTTGTTAATGGGGCTACAATTTATGCATAGTTTCGAACAAATCTTCTGTAGTACCCGGTAAGAACCAGGAATCCTCGTAACGATGTGATTGATTTGGGGCTAGGCCACTCAGTAACTGCCACAATTTTCTTCAGATCAACCTTGATTCCTTCATCTGATACGACATGTCCCAAAAATAATGTCTCTTTTTGTACAAAACTACATTTGGATTTGTTAGAGTAGAACTTATTCTCTTGAAGGATTTTTAACACTGTCTCAATGTGCTTGAGGTGTGAGTCTTATTTCTTGCTATAAACAACGATATCATCGAAAAAGACAAGTATGAACTTTCGTAGGTACAGACGAAATAAATCATTCATCATTGCTTGGAAGGTAGTGGGAGCATTGGATAAACCGATAGGCATGACACAAAATTCATATAGCCCTTCATGGGTACAAAAAACAATTTTGGGAACGTCTTCTTCTCGAATTATTATTTGGTAAGAACCTGACTTTAGGTCTAGCTTGGAGAAATATTTAGTGCCATGGAGCTCGTCTAATAACTCATCCACAATTAGAATTTGAAATTTATTCCTTATCGTAATTTTGTTTAATGCTTGATAATCAAAACAGAGTCTATATGATCCTTCCTTTTTCCTAACAAGTATGACCGGGGCTGAGAAAGGACTCTTGCTTCGTGTATTAACACCACAGTCCAATAATTCTTGAACCAAGAGCTTGATTTTTGTCTTATGTTGGTGTGATTGTCTATAATATTTTTTTCTAATTGGTGCAAAACCGAGGATTAATTCTATGATGTGATCTCTAGAACGAGGTGGAGGAAGCCCACACGGAAGTTCTTGAAAATTATTGTAATATTTTCCAAGAATTTTGTCTAATTTATTGGGATCATCACCTTTGTCCTCCTTGGTAGTATCCTCTATTGCATAAAAGTGTAAGAAATAAGCTTGGGCTCCCTTTTTAATCATTTTTTCCATCTTATTGGACGAGACTATTTGTGGGGGAGGATAGTTAATTCCATGTCGTTTGTACTTTTCCCCATTTTGATAAAACCTTATAAATTGCTCTTGTAAGTATAAACCAGCAGTACCAAGTGTAGCTAACCATTGGGCCCCCAAGACAATATCTACCCCTCCGATTGGCATAACATACATAGAGGATTTTAATTTGTCATGGATATTTCTACCTTGTGGCATTTCCCATCACATGATGTAGTCCTATTTCCCGGGAAGGAGACTTAAAATTCAGAGGTAGGGTGAATGAATATGTTTAATTGCTTGTCATCTTTGTATCTATAAAGTTATTTGAACTACCACTATCAATGAGCATTGCTACTTTAGTTTTCTTAACATAGCCATAAACTTTTAGAGTTTGGGGCCGGGAAATCGTCATCATTGCAGCAAAAAAGAGTGTCAGATTTGTGTTTTGATTCCCTAACTCATCGAGATTTCATGAGTCTTCATTATTTCTTTCTTCATCGGATGAAGATGTGTCCCCTGCTTCTTCATCCTCGTCATTGTCACTCTTGTCTGTTTCGCAATGAAAATTTTTTTTGTCTTTGCACTTATGGCCTAGTTTCCAATTAGGTGCATTACATTTAAAACATCGATCCTTAACCTTATCTTGTCTCGTGTCTGGTGGCAATGTCCTTTTGTGAGGGGGAATGTATTTGGAGCTAGAGTCTTCGAGTGAGTGCCATGCTGTCTTTTGATATAATTTAAGTTTCTTTTCAATGATTTTAGCTTTCTGGCGAGCTTGCTAATCGATATCCTTAATGTCAAGTAATTCGAGCTCATTTCGAATATTTTCATTCAATCCTGATAAGGCTATTTGACGTAGCCAATCTTCTAATATATTAAGGACATGAGTGGCTAACACATGTAAATCCTGGAAAAATTCTTCCACCATACCGAACTCTCAGAAGTTATTTTTGAATATAACCGAGTCTCTTGCTAGAGATTTGGATTTTTCTCTCCACCATAGGAACTAGTCATATGCAAATTCCTTCAGATGTATAAATGCGACATTGATTTTTTCTTCATCATCAACAATCTGGTAATACCTGAACTACTGCTCGATTTAATTTACCCATCTTGTTGCCTCTCTTGCATCAGATCCATCAAATTCTGGGACAATAACCTTTGCTTTGGGCATGCCATTATTAGACGTCCCCATGTTGGGCGAGTAAAGTGATTGGCGAGGCCCCCACTGCAAATTTGAGTTAGCTGGGGTTCTACTTCCATTTGCGATTGATTCAAGCTCTAATATCATGTCATGGTAGTTTTTGTTACATTCTGCGAGTTCTTCGTTTAGTTTGCCAATTTTGGCATCGAACTAAGTACTTATTTGATTTATAAAGCTTTCACTTAGCTCCATCGTACAGGAAGTATTGTCCTTCATCTTTTTCTCTGCTTCTCCTAACTTTCTCCTTGTGCCACTCATGTTGATCTTGGGATCTTGATTGTAGGAGACTTGGGATCTTGATTGTATCTCCCTTATTCTATTGGAAAATTACACATTCAACCACAAACTTTTGAACATCAGTTTTAAGACCTTCCCAGAAACATTGCTTCTTGATCCTTCCCAGAAACATTACTTCAGGGTTAGCCCCGGTTGGTCAGGCTAGCCCACCTACCAGGGGCGTAAACATTGGCATAAACAACGAGACTTATAACAATTAGAGCATGGAGGGTTTATCCAAGGCCACATGCGCCATCACCATAAGACCAGGGCCAAGATAGCAGGGGGCCAACGCACAATATCTAGCACTTGGCCACATGGAGCAGGTCCAAGTGACAAGGAGCCTTAGAAAAAGGGGCTACGCCCATATTTTATGCAAAATAAGTTGGTTTTTGACATTATATTAATATTTTCAATGATTTTTGCAGCAATTTTATGGGGTTTTGGTCATTTTGGGGGGATATTAGGCCCTTTTTTAGGCCAGATCTTGGGGAGAAGTTGGGAGATGGTTACCAACTTCAGGCCTATATAAACTATACTTACTTGAAGCCAAGAGAGGGGGTTCAGAATAGATTTATGATGAATAATTATTGAGCCAAAGCCATTGTTATGCAGTGAAACCAATGAGGAGCGCACCTTTGTGAGCCATTTATGGGAGCTTCGGTAATCCATTTTCAGTGCCGTCAGTTTTGTTGGGTTCTAGAGATGTGGTAGAACAAGACCATATCAATTTGTAATCCTTTTGGCACTGTTATGATGTCCTTTTCAATCTTTGAACAGAAATAAGAAAGCCTCACCCACTAAGACAAAGGCCCGAAAACATAGGAGAGATTGTCGAACTCCATTATCATTTTGGTGTTTTATGGTTTGCTGTTCTTCATGCTTATGTTCAGATCTGTATATTGCTTTATGGCTGTCATATTTCATCATTAATTATCCTCTTTCATTAGTTTCCTAAATGGTTAAATAACTCATACAAAATAACTCAACCATTGTCATTTAAAAGATCTTTTTTCGGATCAGCAACAGACCTACCTTCTGACATCTTCATATTAAATAATATCTTCATTAGAAATACCTTATTGGAAGTTGAGGGTTTTTCATACAACTTATCCAATGCGTCCATTAGCTCCTTCACTATCTTTTCTTTCGAAATATTGAAAGCCACTGACGCTATGAGGCTCAGCCGTGTCATTCCTAGTGCCTTTTTGTCAAGAGCCTCCCATTCTTCGTCCTTCATGGCCGTCGGTTTCTTTTCTATTCCACACAATGGTAGGAATAGATCCTTCTGATATAAATAATCTTCCATTTGCATCTTCCATAATTGGTAGTTTTGGCCATTAAATTTCTTGACCCTAAACTTTCCATTTTCCGCCATTGCTCCCACTTGAACCAGGAACCCTCTTTTCCTGCGAGTTACCTTGCACTCTGATACCAGTTGTTAGAAAAAAAGGATCACAGAGAAATAAATAAAACAAATGCAGAAATAAAATACACAAGATACACAATACAATAGAGACAAAGATATACGTGGTTCATCCAGTGTGGGCTACGTCCACCAGAGAAATTTTCAGGTCCTTCCTTTATTTTTATCCAGCAAATGAAAGGATATAACCTACATCAAACCCGTTGTAGGTTACTCTTCTTTCTCTCACAACCTCTTATCTCAGAATACAATATTTGCAATGATACATAGCCGCAATACATTTCCCTCATAAAAGAGGGTTTCCTTCTAGGGAAAAGAATCGTAACATAACTTATACTTCCAGATCCGCGAACTTATAATGAATGGTCCAGATTTACAATGAAATTACAATATACATTTACAAGGAAATTTTTCCTTCGGGGGATTCGCCCCTGAACCCTTAGACCCCACAGAGGGGGTAACCCCCCTCTGCACTCCCTCCGTGGACGGGTGTACATTCTTCCAGGGTGTAAAGTCTTCATGGGGTATAAACACGGCTGAAAGCAAAGACCTCTGAATCAGGAAGATAATCAGGCTCCACAAGCAACAATTATAATGGCAATGTTAACAAACTAGCAACTTTTTTTCGAATGTGTCTTTTGAATTGAAGTTATGAAGCAAGTTTAGTTGTGAGCTAATGGTGGAGACAAAGTGTTTCTAGACAGGTCCATAGCTTCCTTCTCACCAATAATGTTTATTTATTTAACTGAGAAGTCTCATTCAATAAATCAACAAATTTCATATTCAAAAGGGGTTTCTTAAACATCACCATTGGAACTGAATTAGTAGGCTTCACATCTACAACCCATGTAAATGAATCTGTCTCAAATTAAAAAGGACCAGATATATATTTCCCTTCTCTGCAGGACCTCTTATTAAAAACCATTTTTATTTTCTTATGTCCTTCATTTTCTTACAAACCCATGTAAGTGAATCGGCAATTGCCTTTTCTAGCTACTTTGGATTTGCCAGATTTATCTAGGATTTTGAATGATCCTATTCGTCACTCTCCCCAATGGCCTGCTATTCCTGCAAAGCTTCCATCGGACATCCCAAAATTCGATGGGAAG
>ML803442.1:357784-370611 GCA_009831015.1 Picea engelmannii | reverse complement strand
ATCACTGCAAAATTAAATCACTATCTATAAAATTTATGACATGTTGTCTATCAACTATGCTAGTGCTATCATACATTACAATCTACACAGCATACAAATCGCTTCCCTGCACAAATCACTGCATAAATAAGTTTTCTAATACATACACATCTTACAATTGTTGTCATTCTCAGCATAAGATTGTTGTCCATGAAATGGAAATCCATAACACTAAATCACTGTCAAAGTAAACAAAGTTACTAGTCAAATGCAATCCACGTAGAAAACGCAGGTACAATAACCATGAAAACACAGGTACAGGAAAACCATGAAAACATGATTCATGAAATCGCAGGTAAAGCAACCATGGAAACGCTATATGAAAACGCAGAAAATGCAGGTGTAAACGCTAACAACAATATCGTTATCTTCTAACATCACCATGTATCGATGTCTTTTACATCTATAGCTTTCTTTAATCAATAAACACAGTCTATTAAATATATGGATGGATGGTTGTGTAAACAAAACGTAATGTTGTCTAATAAATCCTGAATGATTGTTATCCATGAATCGTTGTATCTCAAGAGTTTCACTGTTTTTTTAACATAAATAAAAATATAACTAAAGAAAAATATCGCCATCACTAAAATGTTGTGTAAAACGAAATTGCAGTGTAACATACCAAGAAAAAATGTTGTGTAATATCCATAAGGATCCAAAACTAAGGAACACAAAAATCCAAACCAGATGCGGTGTACAAATGCTCAACAAATCGTGGTTGCATACGCTGTAGAATGTTAAGCAATTGCAGAGATAAAGCCCAGATATAATCAACAAGAACACATAGATACTCAGCACAAGGAAGCGCAAGGACCAATCATTCGAAAACGAATTAATCAAACGCAGGGATGAGTAAGGGTAGATAGCTGGGCAAAAATTGTCCTTTGCTCATCATCTATGCATAGAAAAGAAGGGCATTAGAATCTATAGGTCTATTGACTGCTCAGGCATGTATTGATGACCTAGGGATACGGGTTGAAGATAAAGCACAATCTCTTCACAATAATCAATAAAACCCACACAGATAAGTCAATGAAATCAGAAGCAAAGGAAATCCATTCAGAAAACAACAAGCAAGGGAATTACAATACTGAAGGAAAGCAGGTGCAAGACAGCGTGTGGAAATGAAATCTTAAATGAGCACAAAGGAATAACATGAACAAATTTAAATTCATTGCAAGTAACAATTAAACCAGCCTACCTTAGCCAAACATAATTGCTCAGTAGTTTCTATCCCGTGCGCTCCATCCAGCTTCCACTTGCCGACCGATGTGACCTCACCGGTACCTCCCAGCCAATGCTAGGGGTACTCTTCTTACTCCTCAGCCCCCCGAGCTACAAAGGGGCCACACACACTATACCAGAGAATAGCTAACACCCATCTCGCCTCGCAAGGTCGAGCTACCACTCGTTACCCGAGTTGGGTATCCCAACTCCCATAAGATAAGTTCAGTCAAGACAAAAATTCAGCATTATGCATAAAGATCAGATCCATGCTCCTCCTCCATCATTTTTATAGAGTTTTTAAGTGATTTATTTTCAAAATTCTCATTTAATTTCTTTTTCATTAATTTAATCCGAAAAAGCCTCCCCCATACACATGTCACCCATCCCCCTAGTTGCACCAGAAATTAATTTCATTAATTATTTAATTATTCCTATTCCCTCACCCACCTAAAAGCATTCCTAAAAATGCTCATCGATGTACCAAAATTCCCTTACACATCTTAAATGACTTACGCCTTTACTAAATTCCTAGTTGAGTTCATAATTATAAAGTTCTTAAAGGCAAGATTCTTTACTAAGATAGACATTCATCTTTTTCCTTACATTTCCCTTTTTCCTTATGTTTCCCCTTTTTCCTTTAATTTCCTAATTCTTTTAAGTTTCCCTCTTTTCCCTTTTTAACTAAAACTCAAATTAGCAAGTGTAGAAAAACAACCATTTACCCCTTTTTACTTTTTAATTAAAAATTAAATTAGCATATGTAGATAAAACAATTATTTCCCTTTTAAATTTTAATCCCCCATTGTAATTTGATTTTAATAATTTAATTGAATTTCTTATCCACTTCTTGTTACATGTTTAATTATGAATATCATTTTTGACCACATGTGTTACTTAGACCTACATTTTAATTTCACTAGGCTGGGAGACATTTTTATTAGGGAAATTGTTTTTAAAACTACTTATCACATTATTCAATTTTAAGACCGACTAGGTTTATTCACTTACCCGTTGAAATCATGACGTTCCCTTCAGGATGCACTAAGTGATCCAAGGGTGCCACTCACCTTTTTCCCATTTTCCTTGCGTGACGTGCTCTTCAAAACGCACTGCGTGCTCCAAGGGTGTCACTCGCGTCTTGACTGACTTGGTAGACATCAGAAACCCCTGGAATCAATACTCCACTAGGTGATGTTGTGGGAGACTAAGGGCCTCTAAGGGATAAGGCCCATGCCTTATTGCATGCCCCTTAGAATCATCGTGAGTGACTGTCGCAGTCTTCCCTCGTGACATCGTGGGCCTTCTCGAACTAGGTAATTGTTAACCTACAGTTCGAGCCACAACGGGAGTGCTAGTAGGCTGTGGCAGGATTGTTGTCCACACCTCTCCCTCAAAGTATCTGGTTGTCATGCGTGACCTCTCTACTCCACATGTGAGTCTGGTCGACAAGCTATTGTCAGCCTGCATCATCAAAGAATCATGTCAGCAAAATAATCAATCATCATAACATCTAATCATATGTACATATGTCACATCAAGAATAATCAACCCAACAGTCCACTCCCTGACTTGATCCAGAGTCCAAGGGGTTTCATCTATGCCTCTTCATCCTCGAGGTCCAAAGTCCTGCACACTCAGGAGAACCCAGTCAATAACACCTATCTTTGCCAATACAAAAAAATAACATATCACCATACCCATAATGCCTCATAGTCATAATCAAACGACCAATAGTATAATAATCTGGATCACTTGCAAGCAAGTGTCCTCAAAGAATAAGTTCACTTAGTGCACGCAAGAGCGGGATGTTACATAAGCAGACTCCGAAGCACAGAATCAGGAAAGAATTTCAAGATTGGGTAAAGGATATTGGTTTCACAAGATCCATAGACACCAAATTGTTTAGGGAAATGGAATTTTAATGGTTATATAAGACTTGTGTTGCCATATCAATGGAAGACAAGGAGGATAAGTAGGAAAAGTCACTGGATAAAATTAGGAGATTGGAAGTCAAGTTTACAGTTCTATGCAGAGTGGCTTTTGGGATTAGCTTCAAGGTGTCTAATTGAGATCTAGATAAAGAAGAGGAAATTATGGATGTGATAGGCATTTCAAGCTCCCAGGAAACCAAATCCAACTCGATCAACATTGAAGATGATGATGCCAAAGGCAAGGTTGAGGATCTCAGGATCATGAGATCCTTAGTAAAGCAGTCCCAGCCAAGCCACCTCATAACTAACAAAGCAATCAATTATGATCTCTCAAGTTTCTCTAGTATATTTCTCTATTTTTATAGTCTTAAGAGGCCCTCTATATAACCATAAAATATAGCATACTTTTTATGACTTTCTTAGACAATATTACTATTATATTATATGAAAATATCAAAACTTTAGTTTCCTTTTTAGCAGAGCTTAAACAACTAAGATTGTAAAAGTGTTTTAACAATATTAATAAAAAATAACTTATTTAAAAATCAACACATAATGATGTAAGTTTAAGCAACCCATTAAATAACGATGTCACTTAATTTAGATTGCAGATCACTTTACTTTGTTTCGTAATCAAACTTAAAAGTGGTGAGCCATGTAATAATACATTATATGATCACTATTTAATACAATTTTTCCGTTTGGATAAAAACAATGGAATCAGATAAGGAGGTAAGAAAACCATTATCATGGAATTCCACTCTTTACATTGAAAATGAAAATTGTTGTTATATTAAAATATTAAAGTTATTGATTTTAGGTTTATGTAGTGAGAGTTGTTAATGGAGTCGCTCGAAATGTTCACATGACCATCAAAATTTTATTATAGAGTTGGTCAAATTATTTATAAAAAAGTTTTGAAGAATAATTTAAAATTGTTTTTAATTGATTAAGAATTTATCTTTTTTAAACATAAAAAAAACATGTTAATATTTTAAATTCAAAAATATTTAGTATTTGATAAAAGTGAAATTTTATTTTTATACATTATCAATAAATTATTTCAAGAAACTAAATTTTGTTTACATACAATAATATATCTATACGTCTAAATTTTAAATTTGTATCAATATAAATTAAACCAATAACTTTAAATATTATAAAGTTTTGAAGAATAATTTGGAATTTTTTTTAATTAGTTAAAAATTAATTTTTTTAAACATAAAGAAACATGGTCATTTCAAAATTCAAAAGTAAATGAAACTCTACCCTTTATAGATCACTAATAAATTATTTTAAAAAATCAAATTTTATTTGCATACAATAATAAATCTTTACATCTAAATTTTAAAATTGTATCAATATAAACTAAACCAATAACTTTAAATATTATAAAGTTTTTCCTATTTTTAATATATATAAAACTCAATTAGACACTCCATATTTGAAATGATGTTGAATCATTATAATATAATTTACTATTAAAAATGCATGTACAACTTGTCATTTTTAAAGTGACTGAATGACAAACATGGATAAGTTAACAAATTTTAAAGTGACTCAATCACAAACATGGATAAGTTAACATATATTTAAATTTTGTTTTGTGTTTCTACTATTTAAATAAAAGACAATATCTATTAAACTAAATTGAGGACATTTCAAATTGTCATTTTTAAAGTGACTTAGTGACAAACATGGATAAGTTAACTATTTTGTTTCGTGTTTCTACTATTTGCAAATAGACATATATCACTGACAAATATGGATAAGCTAACTATTTTGTGTTTGTACTATTTGCAAATAGACATATATTTAAATAGAAGACAATATCTATTACTATTAAACTAAATTACACACATGGATAAGCTAACTATTTTGTTTGTGTTTGTACTATTTGCAAATAGACATATATTTAAATAGAAAACAATATTTATTACTATTAAACTAAATTACACATATGGATAAGCTAACTATTTTGTTTGTGTTTGTACTAAATAGAAGACAATATCTGTTACTATTAAACTAAATTACAAACATGGATAAGCTAACTATTTTGTTTTGTGTTTGTACTATTTGCAAATAAATATTATTTAAACACAAGACAATATCTATTACTATTAAACCAAATTGCAAACATGGATAAGCTAACTATTTTGTTTGTGTTTGTACTATATTAAACTAAATTACAAACATGGATAAGCTAACTATTTTGTTTTGTGTTTGTACTATTTGACATTATTTAAATAGAAGACAATATCTATTACTATTGAACTAAATTACAAACATGGATAAGCTAACTATTTTGTTTTTTGTTTGTACTATTTGTAAATAGACATTATTTAAATAGAAGACAATATTTGTTACTATTGAACTAAATTGAGTACTTTATTGATTCATTGGTATTTGTAAATGTTTGTTTTTATATTAAAGTTATAAATATCATATTATATTAATATATTACCAATTTAATTTTTTTTATTTTCTTATACTATATATTTATTTTTTATTATTCAAATATATTTTTTATAAAATTTGAATATGAATTTCTACTAATTCACTTTATTTATATTATTTTTTTTTATAAAATATAATTATATTTTTTTTGGAAAATAACAATAAGTTTGAATGGAAATATTATTAAGTGTTAGTCAATATCTTTTAGTTGCGGCTCTCTCAGACCCCCTCTACGACGTTGTGGACTAATTCATTGCTCGTGTAATCCCCTCTGTGTCGTTGCGGCCTAATTCATTACTTATGTGATTCCCTCTGTGGCCCTCATGGCCTCCCCAGGAGGGGGCTTCAACTCCCCTCCCCTTTCTCCCCCTCAACCAAATATAGTTTCATTCGCCTCCCTGGTTTCATCCCTTCCTAAGAAACCTAAGCCTGCCCATTCGAGATTTGTTAAAAAACTGGAGGAAATACTTGTTGTCCCGGTACAAGCTGGTTCGAGATCACTTTCTTTGAAGTTCGCATAGAATGGATTAATAGGGAAATTCATGGGGATCTAGCCTTCACCGATATCTATTGTTGTGTGGATAGATAATAACTAGAAAACTCATCTAAAAGGTAAGATCTCCTTCTCCTTTTGTGGTAGAAGTTTTTGTACATTTATGCTTGAGGAAAAGGAGGATAGAGATTTGATATTCAGGAGTGGGTCTTACTTCATGGGTTCCAATGCGATGTATCTCAACTATTGGACCCCTGATTTTAACCCAAAAAACAATATCCCCTATGTGGTCCTTGTTTGGGTCCACCTTCCCTTTCTCCCTCTCCATTGTTGGAATGATGAGACCTTCTGCGCTATCAACAACACCCTTGGGAAATATATATATCAAACAAAACCAAAGGATGGTATTCAATATTGTGTCTGAATATGTGTGGAATTTGATCAGGATAAGGGTCTTTCAGAGGCCATCTCATTGAACTTGGATAGCTGAACATACCTGAAAAAAGTGGATTACAAGAAACTATGCTTGAAATGCAAGATATGTCATGAACATGGGAATTTTGCAAAAAGATACCCAAAATTCCTTGCTAATCCATTGGTGGGAGAAGCTAATGAACAATGACAACAACCAAAAAGGAAGAAGCAAGTCACAAAACAAGCTACTCAATATGAAAAATCTCCATCTCATGAGGGATCTCCCTCCAATCCAAAGTCCCAAGAAGCGCGAGCATCATTCTTTGCGGGAAACCCCAGCAATAACATTCCAACCAAGAATTAGTATGAATCCCTATCTGTTATGGAGGAGGCCCAGGAGGAAAGACTAAAATCGGTCTCCCAAGACCTTAGAGAAAAAATAGGAGAATATTCAATTCCTCAAGAATTTCCTCTAACAGAAAACTAAGATGGATCAAGAAGATGAAGAAATCGATCATAGCTCGGAGGAAGACTTGAATCCATACTCCTTGAAAGTCCCACCAATTAAAAAACTAGGTAGAAGATAGAATAATAAAAGGAGGGAAGAAAAATCCCAAAAGGAGATAGAACTAGGAAAACAAGGAAATTTGGACGGCCTCACCAAGAAAGAACCAATACCTGTAAGAAATCAAAGTGCATCCATTCCCCCCTAAAGGGGGAAACCTAAAAAAATCTTCTAATGATGAAAATCGTTTCCTGGAATTGTAGAGGGATGGGAAGTGAAAATAAAAATTCAATGGTTAGAATCTTAGTAAGATAAGACTATCCTCAGATCCTTCTACTCCAGGAAATAAAAATGAAGGACTGAGAGGTCCTTCAAGAAAGAAAACTCTTATGGAAATAAGGTACATGTTTAGTAGTAAATTCACGGGGGGGATCAGGAGGGATATGCACCCTCTAGAACTCCCAATTGTCCAAGCTAGAAGAATAGAAAAGAACAAATAATTGGATTACAATGACCTTGACTCATCTCACTTTAGATAAGGTATTTTCTATATTTAATATTTATATGCCCTCTTTGCATCATGAATTTTTTTTGTGGTGGGAAACATTGCTCAATCTTCAGTAGTATAACAATCTTTCCTCCCTCATTCTGGTAGGGGACTTCAATACTACTTTGCATGCTTATGATAAAATAAGAGGAAGTATTGTTAGAGACTCTACCAAAGAATACATTTAAGACCTGATACTGAGTCTTGATCTACTAGATGTAAATCCTATAAGAGGATGCTTCACTTGGACCAACAAGTGTCAGGATCCTAGTCATATTGCTACTAGGTTGGATATATTCCTTATTAGCGAGAATATCTTGGAATATTATTACCTGGCCTCATCCTGAATTCTCCCTTGGGAAGGCTCAGATCATCGTCCCATTTCCTTGGATCTCTCCTCTTATAAACCCCTTCGCTCAATCCCCTTTATATTTAATCCCCTGTGGGATTTTGACCCTTCATTTTTGGATCTTGTGTCTTCCTCTTGGTGCTCCTAGATTCAAGGTTCCCCTGTCTATATATGGGAACAAAAGTTAAAAAACACTAAAAGGGCCCTCCGAGATTGGGTGAATATCAAATAAGAAAAAGATAAATAAGTATCCCATGAGCTTGTATGAAAAATGGATGATACTTGTATATTAATGGAAACAAATCCTATATCACATGCCCTCCTAGTAGAGGAACAAATAACTTTCATGGAGTACCAAAAAGTACTCAGGGTAGAGGAGGAAATTGGAGACTAAAATCATGCAGCATTTGGCTAAATGTGGGTGATAGAAACACAAAAAAAAAATCTTCGTCTGGTCAAAGAAGCATCAAAGACCTATTTTGAAACTCTGTACTTAGAAGACAGGGAGGAAGATATTGAAGAACAAGAAAACCTCCTCAATAATATTCCCCATATTTACATATAGGTCGATAATGATGCTCTCTTTCAACCTGTAAAAGAAATAGAGGTGTTAGGGGTTTTGCAAAAAATGAACCCAGATAAGGCCTCTAGTCCAGATGGTTTCTCAACACATTTCTACCTCATTTTTTTGGCACATTATTAAAAAGAACCTAGTATGTATGGCCTAGTACGTCCAGAAGTCATCTAGGATGGGGAGAAATACAAATTCCTCCTTCTTATCCCTTATTCCTAAAGAATCCAACCCCTCCTCCTTTTCCCGTTTCGACCCAATATCACTCTGCAATGTATCTTGCAAAATCATCTCAAAGATCATAGCTAACAAAATCAGACCAGTGCTACCCAAGCTAATCACCAAACCAAGGGGGATTCATCAAAAAATGACAAATGTTTGACAACATCCTCCTAGTGTAGGAGGTTATCCATTCAAGCAAGGAGCGGGGGGATAAGGGGATGGTCATAAAACTTGATATGGCCAATTCATTTGATAGAGTTTGACATGGATTCCTCTTCACGATTTTGTCAAGATTTGGGTTTGGACCAGATTTCTTGGCATGGATCTCCTCCTGCATCAGTGAACCATGGATTTCTCCATTGATTAATGGTAGACCAATTTATTTCTTTAATATATCTATGGTGTTTTGACAAGGGTGCCTCCTCTCCCCCCTCCTCTATATTCTAATGTCAAAATATTTAAGCAGATAACTGGAGAAAGAAAGATTGGACAAATCTATTCCTGGATCAATCATTCACAATTTGCATATGAAACTCTTCTCTTGGGCGGAGCCTCCTTGATTATTGCCAAAAGATTCAAGGATATCTTGGAGTAATGCATGTGAACTCATGGGGGAAGATTAATCCATAAAAAATCCATGTCTATGTTTGGAATAATCACTCCATAATGGTAACAAAGATAACTGAAGTTCTTTAGTTCCCTATAGTGGAGAATTGAACCTCATTCATATACTTGGGCATTTTCATATTCCTTTCTTCTCTCCCAAGCTCTACCTAGTCTCTAGTTGTGGATAAAATCAAATCCAAATTCATCCAATGGGGATCCCAATGGTTAAATCCAGCTGGAAGAGTGATACTGATAAAATATGTCCTTTCTGCACTACATGTATTCCATTTCTCTTACCTTCTTTCCCTTGCTCACATCAAGCACTCAATAGCTCAATAAATCTGAAAATTATTATTATTTGGGGGTAAATACAACACCAAAAGAATGCACCTTTTCAATTGGAATGTGATCGGGGCACCTAAAAATCATGGCAATCTGGGAATACTTGATCTATCTCTGTCTAACCTCGCCCTTGGGGAAAATATCTTATGGCAAATCTGGAGTGGTGGAAGAAAGTTATTATTCTTAAATACCTGGCCATGGATAGATTAAGGTGCCTTGACTCCCCTCCTACTCACTCCAATGGATATCCTATATGGAATCTTTTGAAAGCTTCAATGCCTCTTTTCCAAATAAAAACCACTAGGATATTGTTGATCCGAAATTTTGATCAATTTTAGTGCTTTCCATTTTAGTCACTCTTAGGATTTTTCTTACACTTTTTGGTGCAACACCCCTACCTCAGGAGGTTCTGCTTGACCTCCTAGTCTAAGGATCGTTCTAAATCTCCTCCTTGATTATGATTGACCCTTTGATTCCCCACAGGAATCTCCAACACACAAGTGTTTCCACGGGTCCTTTTTGGGAGTTACGCCTGTGCGAATAAACACTAAGCACAAAATCTTACCTGCGTGACCAGCTGACATGACCACAAATCTTCACCCGAAAAGGTATTTCAGGTTTCGTGAGTTCACGATCAATGATGTGAATACCTCTGACTTGTTCAATCCATGAAACCCCGAAAGGGATAATGGATATTTGACTCCTCCCTTGACTCTGCTTTAGGTGACCTTCAATTGTGAACTGGGGCCCACTATTTCGTCACCTCGGGATTTCGCGTATCGACGAATGGAAATGAAACAAATCCCTTTGCCCGATAGTTGAAATCGCGTTAACTCCTCGCCATGGATCAATGACTCTGAGCTTCCCGCGATCTGATAGTTCTGACTCTACCAGGTCTTCATGAATTGGGAGTTCGCAAATCTCGACTCCGAGTCACAACGTTCTCCACACCCCGAATTCTGAAACAATAAAATTCAAGAACAATATCAACGACTCTCATTGATCGAGATCCAATGAGCACTACTCCTCCTGAGATTATGAGTGTTGAAAGACATTCAGCCTTAACCCTTCTATTGATCTACTAGATCCAACGATCCACGAAACTTCGGTGATTCTCCCTCTGAGAATTTCAACCGTCCATTCAGACTTCTCAAAGACTCCTGGACAAACACTTAACGTCTTCTCCTTCTGAACTTGATTTCTGTGAGGTGACTTCATACCTTGTTCTTCCTTGGAGTTCTTCGAAGTATCTATCCTTCCTGAGCTTCCTCTGTGCTACCACTCATGTATTTATGAAGCCCCTTTGCGCACAATCCTTGCGGCATTCACAATAACCTCTGGTTATTCACCAACTCCAACTCTATGCACTCCCCTGCAACAACAATTCTTCAACCACCTTCCTTGGTTGGTAAATACAAGACTTCAACTGGCCTGCGCACTCCTGAATCGACTTTGTGCTATACCTTCACTTCTGTGTATATAAGAACAACAACATCCCTCCTGATCTTTTCTGAGATAAAACTCAGAACTTGTCAACGCACTCCTTGCGGACTCAACAACATCCCTCCTGATCTTTTCTGAGATAAAACTCAGAACTTGTCAACGCACTCCTTGCGGACTCTCACTACACTCCTTGCAGGATTTCTCAGGAATAGAAACAATTGAAACTTATACTTCTCCTCTCACAAACTTCATACATTCAACATGAAATCAAGAGCATACACACACATATATTGAAATAGACACATAACAGAGAATATAAGAAACCTGTAAACATACCATTCAATAGATGTAAACAACAACCCTGACAACACCATGAAATGGAATCAAAACATTTCTTGTATTAATTCCAGTGCTCCTGTTGTTGATACTTAGAACACATCACCAAAAGACTTCATCCTCCCTTGAAATCTGGCTTTCTTTTCTTCTTATTTCCTCTGAAATTCAACTTGTATCAAATGAATGTATAATGATGTTTATTTATACCATTTATGTCACTTCCTTTTAACATTAGGGCCGACCTGACACTTTCTTATTTTGTAAGTATTTTCTTTAATTATCTTCAGGGCCTACATGTACTTCCTTCTTCAATTCACTTTGTCATCTTCAAAAATTCATTTATCCTCAACCATGAGGATCCACGTGACGTGCCACATACCACCATAAACAACATGATGTATACTATCCATCCATGGGTGTTGTATCTGCATGTGCATTTTCCTTCACGTCCAAATACTTTCATCAATCTTGTGGTCCAAAACCCATGACTAGGATTGACATCAATGGCAACAACTAATCTTCCAACAATCTCCCCCTTTGTCATTGATGGCAACACTCATGCTCCCCCTATCATCATCATCCCAATTTCTCCCCCCCTTTGACATCAATGGAAAAGGGTATGGATTCTCCCCCTGAGTTTAATGGAAAAAGGTAACCTTCTTCTTTGGGGCTGCTCCCCCTAAACATGTGGCACTCAATAATACTTCATCCTTATTTTTGGTCTTTGGGACTTTTTCTTCCTTGGAATCCTTTTGTGTGGCTTTTTTCTTCTCTCTCTTCTTCATGTCTAGGATGTATATGTTGTTCGGTCTTCTTGTTGCAGTTTCAACCAATCTTCCTAAGTTTTTTTCTTTGATTTTACATTTTCGGGAGTCAAACGTAAGAGTGTATCCTTGATCACATATTTTGCTGACACTGAGGAGATTATGCTTCAAATCTTCAACCAATAGGACTTTTCCTTCTTTTACATTTTCACTTCCAAGCTTTAAAGTTCCTTTTCCAAGTATTTTGGTAGATGAGTCATCTCCAAATGCAACATTTCCACCCTTTTTCTTCAAGCTGACAAATTTTTTTTGATCTTCGATCATATGAGATGAGCACCCACTGTCTATGAACCATTCATCTTCTTCTTTGCATTCTTTAGCGACTAATGCTATTCGACGATTTTCATTGTGTGGAATTTCTTTCCTTTTCCATGCTGTAGTTGGTATGAAGACATTTGGCATATGATTATCTTCCTTCATCTCTCTGCAATCTCGTGCTTTGTGACCAAGATTATTGCAGTTGTAACATACAATATTTTGATCCATTAATGGGTCAAATGGATTATAATTTATGTTGA
>ML803442.1:281443-296266 GCA_009831015.1 Picea engelmannii | reverse complement strand
TCTTCCTTCTTTGATGGATTTACCTCATGCTTCTTTGAGGTGCTTGCTTCAACATGTGTATCTTCTCCTTTGTATCCAAGACCTGATTTATCATATGGTGATCTTTGACTTTCTAAGATCTCATCCAATATTAGTGAGCTATTAAAGAATTTGTTATAATTTTCTACCTTCTTTCTAAGGTCAACAATTTCATCTTCTAGCTTACAACATGACGCTTCCTTTTCATTTATTTTATTCTTCAATAGTTCCTCTATTCTTTTGGCTTCTTCAATTTGGGTCATGAGATGGAGAATAATTTCAAATTTTTTTCTAATCTCATCATATACCTTCACATTTTCTTTTTCATTATTTAGTCTTGTGATTTCTTTTTCCTTTTCTTCTAGTTCAGTCTTATTGCTCTCTTTGAGCATTTTCTTTAACATCAAGATGTACCTTTGACTCCTCCTAAGAAACTTTTTAGTGTTATCCGAAAGATAGTTATAGTGTGTATAAAAATGATCACTTCTCTATCTATATAAACCCTCTTAAATTTCATTTTGAAGTTCTAATAGATTTTCTTCTATTCTTGCCATGGGATAACTATCATCAAACTTTACACAAATTGTTTCTAGATCATCTTCTTCACTTGAGAAAAATTCAACATCATCACATTTTGAATCAATGCAATCAAGAGTCTTTGGAGATTATTTACCTTCATTTGAAGTATCTTCAATATATTCCTTCTTTCCAACATCATCACATGATTCTTTTCCTTTAAAATCATCACATATGCAATCAAGAGTTAGAGATTCTTTACCTTTGATAATCTTGATGGAGTGGTCTTCAACATCTTCTTTCTTTTTTTGATATGTCTCCTCTAGCTTTAGCCATAGATCCTTGGTGGAAGTGAATTGTCCCATGCTCTCTTTGATAGGGCTTGAAATTCCACTAAGAATGGTCTTGAGAGCCAATGCATCATTCTTCTTTCCTTCCATTTGAGCTACAAACTTTGACTTGTTCTTCAATGGAACTGATCCACCAATGGCTACCTTCCAAATAGCTGCTCCCATTGTCTTCAAATACACTCTCATCTCTATTCTCCAAGTAGAATAGTTTTCTTCATCAAGGATTGGTATTTAATCATCCATTTGTGTGTCTATGGATCTCCTTCAAGATGCTTGTAGTGGTGGCCCGTACACCTACCACACTTAGAGGGGGGGGGTGAATGAGTGTGGGGATCTTTTTCCCAAAACTTCCCTCTTACATAAAAACTCCTTAGTTAACATTAAACATTTTATCATTACTCATTTATATCATTTATAATCAGTTATATGTGAATACATATCAGCAACATATATCCGCAGCATATCATCAACAAATCATCTCCACAAGGAACACAAAGAACACAAGATGTATCTACAATTTTTCTTTTTATTATGGACTTCAATCCAGGGGTTTTTCAACAACAACTGAATAGAGTACAACTCTACAAGAGCACTATCTCTATATGAAAGAATAATCTTACATTCTCAGCACCAACTGAGATGAGGAAACAATCCTCAAGAGATATCGATCTATCAACATAAACAAGTGCATCAACCATGCACCAACCTGTGCCAAACAATCTATAATCAACCTGCACCATAAACAAGTGCATCCAACCATGTACCAAGTATATACCAATCATGTGTCAAATAATCATCAACAATGACTCATAAATATGCACCAACATCATCAACTATACACCTCATGTATGTGCCAACGCATCAACTGCTTGTCTCAACCATGACTAGTTTTGGATTAGTTAACAACCCCAACTTGAAATAATCATAACTTTGTACCTGTAATGAATAAAGATATGAAACTGATACACAATGTTATTTAGTTTGTATTGTGCAATTCCTCTAGGTGGCACTACTTGGAACCTCCCAGAAAAGGCATTATAGCAAAAATGGCATACCTTGTTGAATTCTGTCTTTTTCTAGAGAGCGAACTTGTAGAGCGTGGCCCACAAAAAATATTTTTTGAATTGATATGAAAGTGTTACACAACATAATAAATCCTATACCATAACCAACACATTATTTCTCACTTAATTTGGATCTGTTATGAAGACGTTATGACGTTTTTACCTGAAACACTTGTTTTTGACTAGTTTCAGGACTAGCCACAAACCCTATTTTCCACGAAGTGTAACTCCCAAAATAAAATGAACCAAAAGCTAAATTTTTTTCCACATATACTTGGGTATGTTTTCTCAATGGTGTAGAAATATCATGGTCTGAATCATTATAGAAAAATAGTTATAGAGAAAATGGTGAGATGACATGTAAATAACATACCTTAGAAAGTGTTAGCGCAAATTCTTGCAAGGGGGCGTTTTCTCTCTAGGATTTGAGCCCATGGCATAAATGTGAATAAATGGGGCTTAAAAAACCCATCAATTGCATTTTATTCAAAGGCCATAGGCATGAGCACCAAGCACAACACAGAGAAGAAGTCCATTTCAAAGTTAAGTGTTAGCAGATGGGAAATCCCGGATTCAACGACGAGGATTGATCGATGGAGCAGATCGTCGGTCATAGGGTAAGCCATAGCCATGGAGTTGAAAAATTTTTAGCACATGGGAGGGACACATGCTGTGCGATTAGGGTCTATCACCTC
Source organism: Picea engelmannii (assembly GCA_009831015.1). Taxonomy (NCBI): domain Eukaryota; kingdom Viridiplantae; phylum Streptophyta; class Pinopsida; order Pinales; family Pinaceae; genus Picea; species Picea engelmannii. Next base: position 293,623 of record ML803442.1, on the reverse strand, counting down.
TTCGCACTTCGCTACTTTGAATAACAAGGACCAACCTCCTCCTAGCCGCGACACGCAAAATGCCGAAGGTGTCCAGGACCCGGGCCCACAGTCTCGCTGAAATGATCCAGGTCATTCGATCAAGGAGGGGTACATGGTGTGCGATTAGGCTATGTTTCCAACTCACCTTTCATAACTTTGAAGCACAAGGAACAACCTCCTCCCAGCCGCGAGACGCGAAGTGCCGAAGGCGCCCAGTGTCGGGCCCACAATCTCGCCGAAATGATCTAGGCCGTCCATCCCAGAGGAACACGTGGTGCACGATTAGGCTCTGTCGTAACTTCTCCCATCGCAAATATGAAACACTTTTTCTCTACAGCTAGGATCCTCAAAGCATGAAGTGTTGAAGGCATCTAGGATTTGGGCCCACAGTACCGTCGCATCAGGGTCGTCAGATCAAAGGGGACACGTGGTGCACAATTAGGCTCTATTGCCTCTTCGCGCATTGTGACTTTGAAGGACGAGGATCAGCTCCCTCCCATCCGTGAGACGCGAAGTGCCGAAAGCACTCAGGAATTGGGCCCATGATCTTGGCCCCCGGTCACAGAGGAACATGCCTGGGGAAAAGGCGCTAGCGTGCACCATATGATAAGATCAGTCCCAAAATGCTGACATCATCATAGTCGTCCATCCAAACGGATGCGTGGCACCCGATCAATCCATGTCGGCATTTCTCCCATCATGACTTTGAAGCACAAGGAGCAGCCTTCTCCCATCCATGAAACGTGAGATGCCAAAGGCATTCAGGACTCAAGCCCACAGTATCGCTGAAAGATCACAGCCATCCATCCAAAGGGACACGTGGCACCCGATCAGGCCATGTCAGCATTTCTCCCATCGTGACTTTGAAGAGTAAGGACCAGCTCCTTCCTAACCCCAAACCCAGAAGCGTCGAAAGCGCCTTTGAGGATAAGCGTAGGGTCACAACTCGTGGTCACTCAGGGAAATAGAAAGAGTTGTGCGAAAGGGCCAAAAAAGCCAGGTTTAGTTGCAGAAGGGATTACCGCGATCTCCAGGTGCTAGTCCGACTCGGTCTCAACCCTGGTTCCTGCTAGAAGTAAATGAAGGTGGGAGGAGGTGGTTGAAACCTCTCCTCACTCATTAATTGTAAGGTATGTAGGATCCGACAGGCAGTCTTCCCAAGACAGTCCTGTGTGTTGGTTTTTCTCAAAGAAGCCATGTCGAGTCCTCGACTAACCAGAGAAGTCTGCAACGCTAACTCAACATTTAATGGCTCAGCTACCCTCTTGCAAGAGCCATGCACAGTTAAGGTGGCATCTGATGAAAGAATTCTGTCCAAGTTTGACTGAAGGGACACCACGCCTTGGAGGTCCGATCACGCCTCTGTTGGGTGATTTTTATTGAGTATATGTACTCAGTTTTTTGTATTTTTGAAGTGATCGATGGTTGAGCTGATCTCCCGACTATAAAGTTTATGAGGAAGCTCTGGTTATGTATTTTGATTTGAGACTGTCAAATTAATGGAAGTCATCTTCTCTTTCCTTTTATTTCATTTGTTAGTTGTTTAAAACACTCATCTTTGGAGGGTCTAGCCGAGGGTCACACATTGTTGGATGACGTATGGTTGGTGATTGCAATCTCTGCACCAGTCTTAAGCAGTCTCCCACATTGTCTTTTTCATCTTACACTGAATGATTCAGAATTGGAGGATCCAACCGAATGGTCGTGGCTGCATAGTATGATAGGTTTGATCAGTGTGTAGTTATCACTGTGTCATTTAGGCACCTTTTAGTGTCTCATTTTTCTTTCCCGAGTTGTTGGAAGGCCTGATGCCTAAAGCAGTCTCCCCTATTTTCTCCATAGTCTTCCCTCTACTCTCGCTTTAAATCAAATTCCTGACCAAAGTTAGTTATGGCCCTCACTTCCTTGTGCATTTCTAGCCTAGTTTTCTGAGTTAAATGATACTGTTCTGAGTTCACTCACATCCGATCACCCCATTTAAAACAAAATCATGACATAAACCGATGGGCGTCGAGCTCTTCTCCTACTGCAATCTAGGAGTGAATTCCAACGCCAACATTTATGGCACCGTTGTCGAGGATGAAGTTGAAAATTTTCCCCGATATTGAATGATATTGAGCCTCTGATTCTGAAGGTGCATCAGGCATCAGAGCCTTTGAAGATTTCTACTGTGGACCTGGCGACTCCATTGTGATGAATCCACTGGAGCGAGCCTACTCTTTTAGTTGTGGATTCCAGAGGCAAACAGACGTGGTCCCATCCACATCTGCCTTTAGCTACACCTGTAGCTGATCCAGAGGTGATTTTCAGAAAAGGAAAGGCCTCTGAAGGAGAAAATTCTACCACCAAACCAGGTAATCTGCCATCTCCTTCTATAGAAACTCCATTTTCTTCTCCTCGGCTTCCTAGCAAACCTTTTTTTGAAGTTTCCTGTTTCCTAAATTTTGAGAGTGTTCCTGTTGAGTTTTCCCCTCCCGGTCTGGGATTGGAGGGAGAAATCCTTGTCACTCCCCTTTCCCCTAAAGTTGTACCTTGGCGTGGACCCAGGACCACAGCAGACTTCCCCACTCCTAGATTTTCCACTCCTCCTCTTGTTACTGTTGTCACTTCTGCACAGAGAGAAGCATCTACTGACTCAAGCCTGTTAGCCTTCTCCCTAAATCTCCCATTATTTCCTTGAAGCTCATTCCTAGTATCCCCTTCCCCTCTGAGTTCTCCTCCACCTAATATCCCTATGGCAGGATAAAATCCCCCTATGACCAGAATGGAGGCTATTATAGCCACTAGGTATGCTCCCCTTATGTTACCTCAGCTTCTCAATGCCCTCCCAGCAGATGGTTACCTCAAGCATCTACCCAAGTTTACATGCAAGGGGGGAATAACTGCAGAAGAACACCTAGAAGCCTTCTATAGTTTTACAGACGATCATGTTATCATGCATGCAGATGTATGGATGACGATTTTCGTCCATTGTCTTGAAGGCGAGGCTAGAAAATGGTTTAGGGCCCTGCCTCTTGGATCTATTGATGGGATTTAGGCTTTGGATAGTGCCTTTTTGAGATAGTGGGGAGACAAAAAGGACTTCATGTGTTACATGACTGAGTTTGGGTCTTTTAAGAGAAAGGAAGGAGAGTTTGTCTCTGACTTCTCCAAAATATTTAATAAAATGTACAATAAGATCCCCACCAAGATAAAGCCCTACAAAGCCTCTACAAAGATCACTTATGCCAGTGCTTTTGATCCTGATTTCTGCCTCCTGCTGAGGGAAAAGAGAGTCACCACTCTGGCTCACATGCAGGATGCAGCCGTGGAAGTGGAGTCTAACATATTGGTTGTTGACGGACTCAGGAATAAGGCTGACAGAGACATATCTAGGAGAAGAACATAGGCCTCCCCATCCCATTCCTCTCCCTTTCCCCTTCAGATGGATGAGGTGGCTAAAGTATTGAAATCCCTTTCAGCTAGAATGGAGAAGTGGGAGTTAGAGGGGAGGCCCACGTACAGAAACCCCCAAAATACTGATAATAGAGGTTTTAGGAGGCTTGGTAACAATATGCCATAGACTTTGCCAAAGGAACAAAGAAGTAGAGATAGGGATGATCAAAGGATTGATACCCCTCTCCAGAATAGCCTAGTTGCTCATGAAGAAGGGGAGGAGGTGGATGAACTCGACCCTGAGATCCACTGCATCGAGGGAACTTCCCCGTTTCCTCATTTGAATTAATCTACATATGAAGAATCCCTTATCAACACTCAAATCAACGAGTTTAGTAAAGGGGAAAATGCCAACAACACTCCTAACAGATACAATCTCAGGTCAAAAAGGAAAGAAGGGAATTTTGATAGCCAGGATCAGCCCCTCATAGCGGATAGGCCTACTAAAGCTGCAGCAACCACTACTAAAGAAAAGAAAACTCAGAATGCTTTGCCAGCAGCCAAGGAACCTGTCTCCAAGGTAAGGGAAGCTCCTAAGTCTCTCTCCTCCTTTAGTTTTGAGCATGAGATTCAGAAGATTAGAATTCCTATACCTCTATCTGAACTAGTGAAAAATGAAGAATTCAAGAGGTCCATCTCCAAGATGCTACAATATGAGCCCCCCCAGCCTTCCACAGACTTAATAAATCTCCAATATGAAAATCCAACAGTCATCCTAGGTCCCATGGTAGAAGATAGAGATGATTCATCCCCTCCTTTCTACACATCTCTGAACATACATGATAAAGTGTTGCATAATTGCCTCATGGATTCAGGGGCTTCCCATAACCTTATGCCCAAAATAGTCATCGAAGAATTGGGACTGGAAGTGACAAAGGATTATCATGATTTGTACTCTTTTGATTCAAGGAGGGTGCAATGTCTTGGATTCATCAAAGACTTGGAAGTCTCTCTGTTTCAGCTGCCAATGAAGAGTGTGGTCATGGACATTGTAGTGGTCGACGTTCCTCCCAAGTTTGTCATGTTGTTGTCAAGATCTTGGATTAAAAATCTTGGAGGAACATTACAGATGGATCTCACATATGCTACTATTCTAGTCTTTGGAGGGGAACACAGGAGGTTGTACAGAGAAGCCCAACTATCCTATATTGTCAGTGATGAGGCAAACCCCACCAATCATCCCATCTTTGTAGTGGACACTGATTTGGGGTCCAGTTTATTGCAGATCATTGATGCTTCTGAAGCCCCTTCCAAATCAGGAAGCAACCCTTATTTCTTCATGGGACACCTCCTCCAAACACCTCCATTTGGAAAATGTTTTTCGACGTAGCTTCTTCTAGCGAAGGCGCTGGTGCTGGAGTGGTTTTCATGTCACCTTCTCAAGAGACCATATCCCTATCATACAAGCTAGAATTTGAAACCACCAATAATGTGGCAGAGTATGAAGCTCTTGTTCTGGGTATGAGGGCTGAAATGGGAATAAGGGAGATGGCATTGTTCGGAGATGCGGAATTGGTAATCCAACAAGTCAGGAATGTCTATTAGGCCAAGCATCCTCGGCTCATAAGTTACAGGAACGAGGTATGGGACCTGATTGATAATTTCTTCTCAGATTTCAACATTTCTTCTGTCCTGAGGGAGGATAATGCTGTGGCTGATTCTTTAGCTGTTTCAGCTAGTCAGTTCAATATCCCTCTACTGTCTATGGTGAAATATGATGTTGAGATAAAATATAGGCCCTCTGTACCAGACAATGTCAAGCATTGGAAGGTATTCGATGATGATCTTGAAATCGAAAAATTTCTCCAATATGTTGATGAATTTTCTGCATTGCACATTGATCAGGATCCTGACCTTGAAGATGACCATTACCCTGAGGTGTTTTTAAATGAAATTGCTAATCACCAGATTATTCAGGTGCCTAGCAATCACATTTTGAGGGGACTAGTCCCTTTAGAAAGATTGTTTGATGGGAATGATGTGGCAGTAAAGGGTAGGGTTTCAGATGAAGAGGCTGACACAGCTGAGTGCAACATTGGCACACAGGAGGAGCCTAAGTTTGTCAAGTTGTCGAGTAGTTTGACTAGAGAATAGAGGGCCGAATATATCGAGTTATTAAGAGAATTTGTCGATGTGTTTGCATGGACCTATGAAGACCTCAAGACATATGACACATATGTCATTGAACACAAGATCCCACTGAAGGAAGAGGCTAGGCCATTTAGGCAGAAGCTAAGACAGATAAATCCCATGTTGTTGCATGTCATGGAAAAAGAAGTGAAGAAGTTGTTAGATGCCCAAATCAATGTCCCCTTGAGATATTCTGAATGGGTGGCCAATTTGGTCCTGGTAAGGAAGAAAAGTGGCAATATCAGGCTTTGCGTCGACTTCAGGAATCTGAACAGAAGCTCAAGAAAGGACAATTACCCCCTACCTAGGATGGAACACATATTGCAGAGGGTAACTGGTGCATCTAGGATATCCATGATCGATGGTTTTTCTGGTTATAACCAGATATCAGTCATGCCTGAGGACAGAGAAAAAATGGCCTTCACCACTCCTTGGGGCACATTCATGTATGCCAAAATGCCCTTTGGATTGATGAATGTAGGAGAAACATTTCAGTGAGCCATGGATATAGCCTTCATTAGGGAAAAATATCAGTTTGTGGTGATCTATCTAGATGACATCACAGTCTTCTCCAAGTCTGACAAAGAGCATTGTTGTCACCTACGAAAGGTGTTCTTGAAGTTCTGGAGGTTTGGCCTGTCCTTAAACCCCAAAAAATATTTGTTTGCTATGAAGGAGGGGAAATTGTTAGGTCATATAGTATCAACAGAAGGAGTAAGGATTGATCCCAGTAGGGTAGAGGCAATTCGGACCTTGTCACTTCCCCGGTCTAGGAAGGAAGGTCAGGCTTTTTTAGGGAAGATTAACTTTCTGAGGAGGTTCGTCTCAAATTTTGTTGAGATGGTGAAACACATCACAGCCATGCTCAGGAAAGTAAAAGAAGTAAAATGGACTGTTGAACCCAAGGAATATTTTATCCAAATAAAGAAAGCATTGACTAAGGCACCTGTGCTGATTAGTCCCGATTATTCCAAGGACTTCTTGATTTTTTATTTTGCTTATTTTGATACAGTAGCAGCGGTCTTATTGCAGAAAAATGAGGAAGGGCGAGAGGAACCCATTGCCTTCTTCAATAAAGCATTAAGAGATGTAGAAATCAGGTATGAAATCATGGAGAAACATGCCTATGCCTTGGTGAAAGCTCTCAAAACTTTCAGAGTCTATGTCTTGCACTCAAAAGTGGTCGCATATGTTCCTTCGGCCTCTTTGAAGGACATCCTTGTACAGCCCAACATAGATGGGAGAAGAGGTAAATGGATTGCTAAGATCCTTGAGTTTGACCTGGAAATAAATCCCACCAAGTTGGTTAAGGGGCAGGGTTTGGCAAAGCTACTTTTTGAATCCAATCGCAGAGCCTTGGGGGTTAGTCTAATCAATACTTGCTCAGGAACTCAATAAGATGAGTTGCCCAACCAAATCTCTCAGGATGACTTGCCACTAGCAGGATGCACCTGGTATAGAGATATCTTGTATTTTCTGCAAGATTTGAAGCCTCCCGATGGAATGGGAAAGAGTAAGGTGAGAGATTTAAAGCTCAAGGTAGTTAGATATTGCCTCGTTGACTGAACCTTGTACTAGAAAGACCCTCTAGGGGTATTGTTAAGGTGCCTGAATCCACAAGAAGCCCAGAATGTTATGTTTGATTTCCATAGCAGCCTTTGTGGGGGGCATCATTTCTGGAATACCACAGCTCACAAAATCCTCGGGGCTAGGTATTACTGGCCCACTTTATTCGCTGATGTCTACAGAGAAATCAGAGCCTGCATCAAATGCCAAAATTTCTTAGGAAAGAAGCAGCTTAGACCACTGCCACTGAAGCCTATAGTGGTTTCAAAACCTTTTCAGCAGTGGGGGCTGGACTTCATTGGGGAAATCCATCCTCCCTCAAGTGGCCAACATAGATGGATCTTGACTACAACAGACTGTTTCACCAAGTGGATAGAAGCTGCCCCCACCAGAAGTGCATCACACAAAGTAATTATCAGCTTCCTGGAGGATATCATAGCCAGATTTGGCTGTCCCAGCAGGATTGTCACTGATAATGCCGCTTCGTTCAAATCTGAGCCTCTGATTAAGTTCTGTGAGTAGTTCCAGATCTCGCTAATTAACTCCACCCGCTATTATCCTCAAGGGAATGGACTGGCATAATCTTCTAATAAAAGCCTAATCAAGCTCATTAAAATATTATTGGAAGACAATAAGAGGGCTTGGGATTCAAAGCTCAAATTTTCCCTATGGGCCGATTGAGTAACAACGAAGAAGTCCCTGGGCACCTCGCCTTTCCAGCTGGTCTATGGAACAGAGGCGGTTTTTCCCACTCAACTCGCCTTGCCTGTAGTGAGGTTCTTTCAAGATTATGAAGGAGAGCTGGATCATATGGTCAGAAGGATTCATCATATGGTGGAAGTACAACAAATCAGGGAACAGGTGATGGATGCAGCTCATAGTCATTAGCAGAAGGTCAAACAGGCCTTTGACAAGAAAGTCAGGAAGAAGGAGTTTGAAATCAGGGATTTGGTGCTTAAGTGTGACACACCTAGACAGGATAAGGGAAAACACAACAAGTTTGATGCCCTGTGGATTGGGCCCTTCAAAATCTCTGAGGTTTTCTCAAATAACATGTACAGGTTGCAGGATTTGGAGGGTGAAGAGGTTTTCAACAGCCTAGTAAATGGGCATTTTCTGAAGAAATGTTTTGTTTGAGCCTTAGACGGATCCTTTGTTTGTAAATATTGTCCTTTTGGTTCTTTGTTTATTTTTATTTTTGGCTTAGTAAATGACTCCATAGCCCAATAGCAAGGTACTGAAGCTGCAAATGAGTTCTTAGAGCATCGCAGGGATGACTCTATTCCCCATGGAGCCTAATGTTAGCGCAAATTCTTGCAAGGGGGCATTTTCTCTCCAGGATTCAAGCCCGTGGCATAAATGCGAAGAAATGGGGCTTAAAAAACCCATCATTTATTCAAAGGCCGCAGGCATGAGCGCCAAGCACAACACACAGAAGAAGTCCATTTCAGACTTAAGTGTTAGCAGATGGGAAAACCAAGATTCAACGGCGAGGATCTATCGATGGAGCAGATCGTCAGTCATTAGGTAAGCCAGAGCCATGGAGTTGCACAAGTTTTCGTGCATGGGAGGGAAACGTGGTGTGCGATTAGGATCTATCACCTCTTCATGCTTCACGACTTTGAAGAACAAGGACCAGACTCCTCCCAGCCGCGAGACATGCAATGCTGAAGGAGTCGAGGACCTGGGCCCACAGTCTTGCCAAAATGATCCAGGTCGTCTGATCAAGGATGGGTATATGGCATGTGATTAGGCTATATCGCCACCTCACCTTTCATAACTTTGAAGCACAAGGAACAGCCTCCTCCCAGCCGCGAGACGCAAAGTGCCGAAGGCACCCAGTGTTGGGCCCATAATCTCACCGAAATGATCCAGGCCCTCCATCCCAGAGGAACACATGGTGCATGATTAGGCTTTGTTGCAACTTCACCCATCGCAAATGTGAAACACTTTTTCTCTACAGCTAGGATCCCTGAGGCATGAAGTGCCGAAGGAATCCAAGATTTGGGCCCACAGTACCACCAGATCAGGGCCGTCAGATCAAAGTGGACATGTGGTGTGTGATTAGGCTATCTCGCCTCTTCATGCATCGCGACTTTGAAGGATGAGGATCAACTCCCTCCCATCTGCAAGACGTGAAGCACCGAAAGCGCTCAAGAATTGGGCTCATGGTCTTGGCGCCCCATCACAGAGGAACATGCTTGGGGAAAAGTTGCTAGCATGCACCATATGATAAGACCAGTCCCAAAACATCGACATCATCGCAGCCATCCATCCAAAAGGATGGGTGGTGCCTGATCAATCCATGTCGGCAGTTCTCCCATCGTGACTTGGGAGCATAAGGAGCAGCCTCCTCCCATCCATGAAACGTGGGATGCCGAAGGCATTTAGGACTCGGGCCCACAGTATCATCGAAAGATCGTAGCCATCCATCCAAAGGGACGTGTGGCGCCTGATCAGGCCATGTCAGCATTTCACCCATGGTGACTTTGAAGAGAAAGGATTATCTCCTTCCTAACCCTGAACCCTGAACCACCGAAAGTTCCTTTGAGGACAAGTGTAGGGTCACAACCTGTGGTCACTCGAGGAAATAGAAAGAGTCGTGTGAAAGGGCCAAAAAAGCCAGGTTTAGCTGCAGAAGGGATCACTGCGATCTCCAGGTGCCAGTGTGACTCGGTCTCAACCCTGGTTCCTGCTAGAAGTAAATGAAGGTGGGAGGAGGTGGTTGAAATCTCTCCTCACTCATTAATTGTAAGGTATGGAGGATCCGGCAGGCAGTTTGCTCGAGATGGTCCTGTGTGCTAGTTTTTCTCAAAGAAGCCATGTTGAGTCCTCGACTAACCAGAGAAGTCTGCACACGCTAACTCAACATTTAATGGCTTAGCTACCCGATTGCAAGATCCATGCACAGTTAAGGTGGCATCTGATGAAATAATTCTGTCCGATTTTGACTGAAGGGATGCCACGCCATGGAGGTCCGAGCACGCCTCTGTTGGGTGAATTTTTTGAGTATATGTACTCAGTTTTTTGTATTTTTGAAGTGATCGATGGTTGAGCTGAGATCCCGACTGTAAAGTTTCTAAGGAAGCTATGGTTATGTATTTTGATTTGAGATTGTCAAATTAATGGAAGTCAGCTTCTCTTTCCTTTTATTTCATTTGTTAGATGTTTAAAACACTTGGCATTGGAGGGTCCAGCCGAGGGTCGCACATTGTAGGATGACGTATGGTTGGTCACTGCAATCTCTGCACCAGTCTTAAGAAGTCTCCTGCATTGTCTTTTTCATCTTACACTGAATGATTCGGAATTGGAGGATCCAGCCGAATGGTTGTGGCTGCATAGTATGATAGGTTTGATCAGTGTGTAGTTATCACTATGTCATTTAGGCACATTTTAGTGTCTCGTTTTTCTTTCCTGAGTTGCTGGAAGGCCTAATGCCCAGAGCAGACTCCCCTCTTTTCTCCCTAGTCTTCCCTCTACTCTCGCTTTAACTCAAATTCTTGACTGAAGTTAGTTATGGCCCTCACTTACCTGTGCATTTCTAGCCTAGTTTTTTGAGTTAAATGATATAGTTCTGAGTTCACTCACATCCGATCACCCCATTTAAAACAAAATCGTGACATAAACTAATGGGCGTCGGGCTCTACTACCGCTGCAATCCAGGAGTGACTTCCAACTCCAACAAAAAGCATCATCAAAATAATTTATCCTCCCTTCATTTCCGACCCTCTTTTTTTCACCATCCTTATGAAATTCGGCTTAGATATCCTTGGTTACCTCATTCACCTATAGATATTCAATATGCTCAAGTGTTCCACACCAAAAATTCTCAAGATGCTCTCACAAGATGTTCTCCATCAATACTCCAAAAGATATTCTCACAAGAAGCTCTCCATTGATCCACAAAAAGGATGATCTACAAGATACCATTGCTATCTTATTTATACTTTCATCCTCTAGGTCACTTAACCTATTTTTAGGTCACTTAACCCATTTCTAGGTCACTTAACCTATTTTCCTTATTTTAGGGTTAACCACTTTCCATAAATAGAAATTTCTCCAATATTTTATCATTTAAATATTCCTTCTTGATTTTCTCATCTTACTTTATCATTTCTTGATTTTTTTTTAACTTCTCTTTATTATTTAAATAATCCACCTTGAATTTGTCACCTTACTTTATCATTTCTTGATTTTGTCACTTCTCTTTATTATTTAAATAATACACCTTGACTTTGTCACTTTACTTTATCATTTATATAATGGTTTCTTCTTTTAGGTCACTTTGACTTATTTGACCTTGGGGGATTCAAGCCTTCATGTGGGGGTCCTTCATCTTCATAAGGCCATAAATCTCAAACCTTGAGGAGTTATGTGACATTCCACATACCACCGAAAATGGCATGACAAGCACTATCCATCTAGGATAGTTTCACCAACAATTTCCTTGATCTTCATCTCATTATTCCACATACAAGTGTGGGTCCTCCAACCATTCTTCTAGGATAAATCAATCCATAAAGCGTCTTCCCATGAGGGTTTTCACCATAAGGGGACCACTTTGGATTTCATCCATTTGTGAATCTTATGAATCATTATAAGAAAATAATGAGAGAAAGGGTCCTCCAACCATTCCTCTAGGATAACTCAATCCACAAAGCGTCTTCCCGTGAGGGATTTCACCATAAAGGGACCACTTTGGAGTTCATCCATTTGTGCACTTTATCAATCATGATAAGAAAATAATGAGTCATCTATACATTTTTCCAACAATGTATCATATACCAATGAAACCACAACAATCCATCTTCATCATGTATCAATGACACCTCATTGATCCATCTTCATCTATGCATTCTCATCAAGGGAAATACATATTATATTACATCAATCAATCAATCCTTTGACATCAATCAATCACTTGACATCAATCAATGAAATCAATCAATCAAACCATTGGCATCAATGACAACATGATCCAACAATCTCCCCCTTTGGCATTGATGGAAATACCAACATTGATGTCAA
>ML803442.1:254997-275038 GCA_009831015.1 Picea engelmannii | reverse complement strand
AAATCCTTGATGAAATTAAACCTACAAAAACTTCTATAAAAATTACCTTTGTTAATGCCTTTGATGAGAAATTTATCTTTTGTTAAGAGAAAGAATATCTTCTATATTGAGTTTGATGCAGGAGGCATCCATTGAAGTGGAATCAAATAATTTGGCAGTAGAAAGGTTAAATACAAGATCTGACAGAGATAAAAATAAGAAGAGAGAAAATGTTCCATCTTCCTCTCATGCAACAGCATATGACCCAAATATTGATGAGATGACTAAGATGTTAAAAAATATGACATCAGAGCTTGCTAGACTGAAACTAGAGACTAAGAATCCAAACTAATATTTTCAAGAAGGGGGGAATAGAAACCCTGATATGTTTAGAATACCACAAAATTCTCCTCGGGTTATTTAGAGGGAGAGAAGGAATCAACATGATCAAAGGATTTTACCACCTTTTCATAATAATGCAGTTGAAGAGATAGAGGAAAGTGATGAGATTGAAGAAAATTCAACAGTCCTTTTAATTGTTTTTGAACTTCCTTCTACCCATTTAACTCAATAGGAGTATGAATATTCTCTAATATCAAGTCAATTCGACAATGGTGAAGAATAAGAAATTTTTCAACACGAGCCTCAAAATAAATATGATCTAAGGCCTATATCAGATGGACCAAAGGCAAATCCACTAGTTCAAAATAAAATGGCTAATGTCTCATCCAAGAAGGGTCCAACTAAAGATACAAGGAACAAATCAGATCAACCTCAACAACCCATCAAGGTTGTTTCCCCGAAGGTAAAAGAAAAAAAAAAAAACTTGTTCCTTTTAATTTGGAACATGAAATTAATAAGATAAAAATTCCTTTACCTTTGGTGGAACTGATGAAAAATGAGTCTTTTAAAAAATCAATCTTGAAAGTCTTGCAGCCTCCTTCTTCTATCATTTATTCAAATACAATAAACTTGGAAGATGAAAATCCTTCCATCATTATAGGACCTCATATTGAATATACATCTGATGTGTCACCCTCGTTTTACATATCCCTGAACATTCATGAGAAAATTATACACAACTGCCTTATGGACTCTGGAGCCTCACACAATGTTATACCTAAGGTAGTCATAGATGAATTAGGTATTGAAATTACAAAACCCTACCAATAACTCTATTCTTTTGATTCTAAAAAATTCAAATTTTTAGGAGTTATCAAAGATCTGGTTGTTACAATGTCCCAATTGCCTATGAAGATCATTGTTATGGATGTGGTAATGGTTGATATACCACCTAAATTGGCATGTTTGTATCTAGATATTTGGATAAAAGTTAGGAGGATCCTTACAGATGGACCTAACATATGCTACTATACCTATATTTGGAGGAGAACACCAAAGGTTGTACATGGAAGTCAGGTTAGCCTATCTTGTAAGTGATCATGAAAATATAGGAAATCACCCCATTTATGCAATTGAAGATGAGATTGGATCATCCATATTACATATCAATGATGATTCTTTTGAACCATTAGCAGTTAGATCTCTGGATAACCAAGTAAAGGATGCAGAACATGCAATGTGGAAGATGTTCTTTGATGGTTCTTGTTAAAAACAAGGATCTGGTGTTGGGGTTGTATTCGTTTCCCCTACCAAGGAAGTCATACCTCTGTCATATAAATTAGAATTTGACACCACCAACAATATTACAGAATATGAGGCCTTATTGTTGGGATTAAGAGATGCAAAGGATATGGGAATTGATAAAATTGTTGTTTTTGGAGATTCTGAATTGATTATTCATCAAATAAAAAATATGTATGAGACAAAGCACCAAATTTTGAAGCAATACAGAAATGAGGTATGGTAACTTGTTGAAAAATTATTTTTATCTTTTGATATAACTTCTGTCCAGAAAAGTCTAAACCAACAAGCAGATTATTTAGCCTTGGCAACTAATAATTTCAAGACTCCTATATTTTCAAATCTAAGATATGAAATTGAAGTAAGGAACGAGCCTTCCATCCCAGATAACATCAAATATTGGCAGGTTTTCAACGATGACTAGGAATTAAAAAGGTTTTTAGAAACTGTTGATGAATTTTTTGCAATCTCTATTGATCAAGAAAATGAGAATGATGATGTAGAAATTCAAATTGATGTTCCTCTTTAGGATAAAATTACAGAGCATAAGATTGTAGAATTGAAGACAAATCACATTCCCAATGGTATAGTACCACTTGAAAGGCTCTTTGACAACAATGATGTCTCCAAGAAATCTTCAATTCAATGTCAAGAAAAGGATGTTGTTGATTGTAATATTGGGGATGATACCAATCCAAAGATTATAAAACTCTCTAAAGCATTGTCATAAGAGAAAAGGAGCAGGTATGTAAATATTATGAAGGATTTTTTTTTATGTTTTTGCTTGGTCATATGAAGACCTTAAGATTTTTGACATGGAAATTATTCAGCATAATATTATTCTCAAGGAAGGTTCTAAACCTTTTAGACAAAAACTAAGATAGTTCAACCGTATGCTACTTCCCATTATTGAAAAAGAAGTGAAGAAACTACTTGATGCAAAGATCATAGTGCTTCTTGGATACTCAGAGTGGGTGGCCAATATTGTACCTGTCAGGAAAAAGAATGGTGAAATAAGGTTGTGTGTGGATTTTATAAATATGAACATGTGTTCTTTGAAGGACAATTATCCATTTCCCAAGATGGATCATATTTTGCATAAAGTAGTGGGTGCTCAAAGAATTTCTATTCTCGATGGATGCTCTGGATATAATCGTATATCAATTTTTGAAGAAGACTACCTTCACTACTCATTGGTGCACTTTCATTTATGATAAGATGCCCTTTGGTTTGATGAACATAGGGGGGATTTTTCATAGGACCATGGACATTGTGTTTGTGGGAGAAAAGGACAAATTCATGGTCATCTATCTTGATGATATTATTGTTTTCTCAAAATATGATGAATAACACTTGCATCAACTCAAACAGACATTTAAAAATGAAGAAGGTATGCCATATATTTAAACCCAAAGAAATCTCACTTTTCCATGTATGAAGGAAATCTCCTAGGTCATATTGTGTCTACAAGAGGAATCAAGATATATCTTGAGAGGGTGGAGGCCATTCAGAAGATTGACATTCCAAGAAACCAAAAGGCTATGCAGTCCTTCATAGGGAGGATAAATTTTTTAAGAAGGTTCATACCTAATTTTGTTGAGATCATCAAGCTCATTACCAATATGATGAAAAAAGATGCATAAATTAAGTGGACAACATAAGCAAAATATTCCTTTGAAAAGATAGAACAATATCTTATTGAAGCTCCTATACTTATCAGTCCAAATTACTCTAAAGAATTTCTAGTTTTTTCATTTGCATCTGAAGATACCATTGTTGTTGTTCTGGTGCAGAGGAATAATGAAGGGTATGAGAAACCTATTTATTTCTTCAATAAGACTCTTATAGATGCATAACTACATACCCAATGTCCTTATCGACGGAGCTCGTGTTACCTGGGGACGGGCAGTTGGCTACCTTAGGCCGGAGGTATTGTTCAAGAGATGACTTTATGTCGGGCTCTGTGGTGAGTATCGGTGCTATGGATTCTTTGATTCATCATTGTGTAGCAGCAATGGTTGTGAGGGTGTATGGGTCCCTTGCGACTCAATGGATCAGTGGTGGTCAACTGAGGATTATGGGGAGGGCATTGGCAGGAGAGAATTTTTCCTGGGGATTGATGCTGCAAGCCAAGATGGTAGGGAAGCTTGACAGGTGTTGGGTTGCGAACTCAGGGGACTTTGCCTTTGGGTCCATATTGGTGGCATGGTTCTTGGAGAGGGTGTTGATGTTGCACCCTAGAGTTTTATTGGGTGCACCTGGTGCACGAGAGCCACAACTGATGCGGTGGTCGCGGATTTTGATTTGCCACGGTGGTGGTGAGGGTGGCCATTTTTTCATAGCTGAGGCTTCACAGGTGTGGCAGCAGATGACGTAGATCATACTATAGTATCCATACTGTGGGGTTGACTTCCAGGGTGACCCGGATATGGTGTTACCTCCAGGAGAGGTGTTTGACCACCGAGGTACGTTTGTTATTTGTTTGATATGTTGATATTTGAGATAGTATGACCTATGTATTATGTATAGATGGATGTTGATGCTATCCTTTGTTTGTTTGTATGTGCATATGTGGGACCTCGTGGGTGTGAGGTTGAGTTGCTGAGAGCGTCGGCTCATCAAGGGCCGGTGAGGCCTTTGCGGGGGGAGCCGCGGGCGGGGGAGAGACGATGGCGCGAGGATGTTGAGGTGAGACTAGTTGGCGAGGAGAGAGCAGCTAGGAGATGTCGTTTCGATGACCTTGGTGCAGGACCATTGTATGCTCCTCCAGTGGAGGTCGAGGGAGATTTTGGGGATATTCATCGTCGCTTGGAAGTGGTGCTACAGGGAGTGCCTGAGGGTATGTGGTTGCGCATCCAAGACGAGGGCATCCTAGAGCAGTGTCTAGGAGTTCCACTGATGTGGTGGACCATGGTTCGATGAGAATCAGTAGCAGGTGCTACGATGACCGGGCGGTTACCTCCAGTTCCAGAGGGACCGATAGTGGGTGGGGCACCACCGCCTAAGGGAGGGGCAGGAGGTGGTGCTCTAGAGGCACCTTGAGTGTCTCTCTATGTATTTTTGTATATTATATATAGGTTGGTGAGCCCATTTTGGTGTAGTGACACTAGTTTTGTACTGAGGTGCTTCACTGGCCTATGGATTTTGTATACGATGTATTCTATGTGTATGTAAACATTTTGATGGCACTGTTGACCGATTTATATATATATGGATATACATTTTGGGGTCTTTGTGATGTTGACATGTGTGTTTTTTAATGTTATCTATGATGTCTAATCTATATATGTTGTGATGGGCTCTTGATGGTTTATGTCTGTGTAAAGGTATCTTGATGTGATATATGACAATCGAGTATAATGTTAGCTAGGTTATCTGTGATTTTATTAAATTGTTTTGGAATATGTGTAAATGTAATGAATCAAAATGTCGAGATAAAAGTCTAACTTGCAGGTATTTGCAAAAAAGGCAAGGATCGCGGATATGGTACACATTGTTGAGCTGGAGAATGACTAGTTGGGAGTCAAGTAAGATGCTAAGGTGATGAATATGATGATGACTGACATCAGCGAGGAGGCCAATGATGACAGTGTACTCATCTTGGTTGTTGGTTGCTAAACCCAAACATATGCCGCTAGAGTGGAGCAATTCATGTGAGGGGGTATAAAGGGCCCAAGCTGTCGAAGTGAGATTTTGAGTCCAACGGCTAGCGCCGTCGGCGTAACCGATGTGGTAGGCTGATGGAGGAAGCATCTGTCAATAACAAAAATGATAGTTTAGATGTGAGGTATGGAAAAAAGATTAAAAACACTATAAAAGAAATAACCTAATGTAGAATGGCTATGCTTAGGCGTAAAATTTCTTTAAGTATAGCCCGTTGACGAGTTCTTTGAGAGAGAGGCCCTTGGGAGAAGCTAGGATGTATGCGCCTTTGGTGAGGCAATGTTGGATAATGTAGGGGCCATGCCACAGTGACTCTAATTTTACATAACCAAGGGTATCATGAGAAATATCGTAAGCAAGGATGAGGTCACCTTCGTGAAATGAGCCAAGGTTGACATGGTGATCAAAGGTGGCTTTTGACCATTTTTTGGCTGCCTCATTGTTCTGTAAGGAAGATCAACGATCTTCATACAGGGACTCTAAGTTCAACAAATGCTGCTCCATTGGAGCAGTGTCGAGTAATAGCTCAATTGCGATACGTAAGGTGGGGATTTCACACTCGATAGGAAGAGTGGCCTCTACCCCATGGACTAGATGAAATGGTGTGAAACCAATGGTTGTTTTCACAACTGTACGGTAAGCCCATAGTGAAAAAAATAACATATGATGCCAATTGGTCTTATGTTTGTTAACCATGCACTGTAACATGGTCTTGAGGACCTTTTTAACTGCTTCAACTCGTCCATTAGATTGAGGGTAATATGGTGAGGTGAACACATGGGAGAATCCTAACTAGGATGAGAGTTCGACGAAAATCTTATTCTCGAAATGTTTCCCGTGATCAAACACTAGTTGGAGTGGTACTCCAAAGAGGGATATGGCGTGATTAAACAAAAAATGCACTGCAGTGTCAGTGATGTTGTTGAAGGTGGGCATGGCTTCAACCCATTTTGTGAAGTAATCGATTGCAACAATGATGTATTTGTGTCCATTGTTGGATGGGGGGTTACAAGTCATGAAGTTGATGCCCCATTTACAAAAGGGGCCTGCAGTAATGACTAGGTGGAGCAGAGCAGGTGGTGCTTGTGCTTTGTTGGCATAAAGCTGACATTTATTGCATCGCTTCACGGTGTGAATGCAATCGTGAAACAATGTAGGCCAAAAGTAACCTGCTTGGATGATTTTCTGAGCAGTGGACATCCCCAAAAGATGGCCCCTGTACGCGCCGCTATGGCAATCATTCAAGACTCTATCGGCCTCGTCAATAGTCAAGCATCGATGAAGTATGGTGTCGAACCCTTGCTGATATAAGATATCTCCGATGAGGAGATAATGGGGGGCTTGGTGGTGAATATGACGACGATCATCTCATGAGAGGTGGTTACCGAACTTTTGGGTTCGGAGGTAGACGAGGAGGTCGTCGTACCAAGGATCATCCAAAGTGATATAAAAGAGATGTTCATCGGGGAAGTTGGTATTGACGGGGGCACTGGTAGTATCAGAGGGGAAGGATGTGACAAGTTTGGCGAGGACGAGAGCTTTCTTGCTCTTGGGTGTTGAAAATTCGAGATCCTACTCCTGAAGGATAACGATCCATCGGGAAAATTTGCCATTAATTTTCCGACGACTGAGCAAGTATTGCATGAGGTTGGAATTTGCTATGAATTTAGTCGTGTGAAGCAAAATGTAATGGCTCAGTTTCTGGACTGTGAGGATTACTGGAAGGGATAGTTTCTCTTCATAATTATACTTCTAGGGTGGCCCTGAGAGGTTTTTACTACTATAGTAAATGACATGCTCACTATCGTCATTACCGATTTGAAGGAGAACTCCTGCTACTGAGACAGTTGATGTTGATATGTAGAGGATATAGTCATGATTATAGTCGATTGAACTAATTAAAGGGGCATTAGAGAGTTCCATTTTAAGATTGTTGAATGCTTTTGGGCATGTTCATCCCAGTGAAATGGGATGTCGTGGCGTAGTAAGCGAAGGAAATCGTGTTCTCAAGTGGCATAGTCTGGGACAAATCGTCGTAGAAAGTTATCTTTTCCTTTCAGGTTCTGGAGTTGGCGTAAATTCTAGGGGGTGGAATTTCTGTGATGGCCTGGACTTTGAGGGGATCCATGGTAATACCGCTTTGGGAAACAATGAATCTGAGGAGGTGCCCGGAAGTGACATAGAAAACACACTTGAGGGGGTTCAAGAAGATGTTGTACTGACGACACCATTGGAAGATGATCCGTAAATCATCAAGATGCTGGGTGCATTTTTTGGATCGAGCTGTGAGGTCATCTAAGTATGCGAGGATGATATGAGCTAGATCATGAAAAATGTATGTCATAGCCCATTGGAAAGTTGTGCCAACATTTTTTAGGCCAAAAGGCATGACACGATATGAAAAAGTACCCCAAGGGGTGGTGAATGTGATTTTTTATTGATTGGTTGGATGGATTTGGATTTTGTTATAGCCAGAGAAACTGTCCAGGAAGGATAAAGCCTTGTGGCATACACAGTCATCGATAATTTGATCGATGAAAGGAATTGGAAAGTTGTCTTTGGGACAGGCATGATTAAGATTGTGAAAGTATGTGCATACCCGGATAGTGCCCTATTTTTTGTTAACGGGTACAGGGTTGGAAACCCATGAGGTATAGGCAATGGGGTAGATGAAGCCAATCGTGCATAATTTGTCAATATCGGCTTTGATAGTCGTGGATTTGGACGGGTGTAGCGGTTATTGTTTTTGGCGAAGCCGTGTGATATTAGGCCATGTGTCTATGCGATGTTTGACAATAGAGGGTTCAAGGCCAAGCATCTCTGTGTATGACCAGGCAAAAATATCCCGATATTCTTGGAAGAGGGTTTTATAGTCAGTGGTTTCTTCAAGGGTGCATGCGGCGCCAATGGTAATTTCCTCGACGACTCCATTTCTGATGGAAATATCGATTTTGATGGTAGGGGAAATGTTGGCCATGTTGCCTTCTTCAAAAGCATTAGGGGCAGGGATGGGGTTGTTGAACCAGTCGATATGCCCTGATGGGATAAAATCCTTGGTTTCGACTGCATATATGGGGTGTTGGTTAGGAGGCTTGAAGGCTTCTTGTGAAAAGAAGAGCACTCTGTGGTGTAGCGCATCCCATGGGTAGTCGGGGGTGGTTAATTCCTCAAGTATGTCCTCGTCACAATGGAATTGGTGGGAATACAAGGGATCTAAACGACTGATGTCGGTGATTGTCATCATGTGGTTATCCTGTGGTGATGAAGAAGTGGGGGGAATGAGGCAATGAGATTGTGATGGTTTGCTTGACATAAACCAAATATCGAGGTACTGAGGAGTACTAGTGGTAGTTGGACGTAAAATTTCCATGGGAAATGAACGGGGGAATTAGGGGGATTTGGGGGTAAATCCTCGTATAAGTCATCTAAGAACCATGGAGGAATAGGGAGTGCTTCTAGTTCAGGAGAAATAATATGAAGAATCTCTAGTGATGAGGTAAAGTTAATCATCGATTCTGTAGGGGGCACAGGGGTTTGAATCAGGGTCAATTGGTGTTGCCTGTATTCAATGATCATAGGACATTGGTATGTATAATGATTTAAGGATTCGCATAGAGAGCAAGGGCATCTCATACATTTGTTGACTGAATTCGTGACATAATGGATGTCAGTGATGTTTGGTGGGGATGATGTAGATGGATTGGGTTCTTGCTGGAAGCTTTGGCGTACTGCTACTAATGCCTGTCAGAATTGAGGTAGCCCTGGGAAATGGTGTGTATAATGGCCATATTCTGAACATATGGCACAAGAGAATTTGGTTCGCAGCCCTTTGCTACTTTCATTAGGGGAGGTAGCAACAGTACTTGCTAAAGTGACGAATGGTGATGATGTTTGATTGAGTTGAATTAGGTTACGTAACTCGGGTAGAGATTGGGCATTTGTTGGTTGGGTGTCCATATTTCTCACATAGCGTGCAAGGAGGTTGGATGCGTGGGGGAAGTGGAGTTGTGGGCTCCTTCTTATTTCGCCTGCCCCCAACTATGGTAGGGAGGTTAGTGAGTGGGGGTGTAGAGGGTATGGTGGGAGTGAGTATGGGAATCGTCATTGGGATTCCTTCTATTTTGGGGGGAAGGGATGGTTGAGGAACCATCTCTGGTGGATGTAAATACCAAACTGGGATTTCCAACACCATATTAGGGAGAGTAAGTGTTGCGGCTACTTGGAAAGCTTGTACACCTAGGGGAGGGTAAAAGAAGGGGATTTGAGTAATGTCTTGAGGAACTATCTCCTAAACTGGGATATGGCCTTGGGGTGAGGTGAAATCGTGAACTAGTGGAGCCGACGAGTTCACAGGAGGCTCGTGAAGGAGGGGCTCTGCGACTAGTGGGATGTCAGATATGAGAGAATCCTCCCTGGGAGGAAGGGTATTCTCAATGTCAGTTCCTTTGAATGATACAACACATTCCTGATTGGAAGGATGAAGGAGTGGTGGTGCACTATGGTAAGTTCCTAACAATGATGGGCCTTTGAAAATTCCGGGACCCATTTCGATGAGTGGGTATGCTTCATGAGTAGTGTGGATGAGAGGGAGAATGTTATCGATGTTGGCAGAAGGGTTAGGCTCATAATGTGAAACCTGGTCAATTGTAATGATCTTCCCGTTATGGGAGAACATGGTTTGAAAGACGGAAGAGGTAACTTCCTTCATAGCGTACATGTAGCTACAACCAAACAAGATATTGTAATCGAGTGGAGCATTGATAACTTGAATGTCGATGAGAATGGTCTTAACCCCAAGTTCTACAGGGACATTTTGGAAGAGTCCTTCAGGAGAAGATGGTCGTCTGTCATAATCTCTTAAGGTAATGGCATATGGTATGAGTTCTGTGGAACCAAGTTTCTGCCATACAGACTTGGACATGATGCATGTGGATGCGCCTTCATCGATGATGCACCGATGAACTGTGATGTTTCAAATTTTCACTAGGATTTGAAAAGCGATGAGAGTGAGGAGATGAGGCTCTCCACTGTCGAGATCAAATGTGATGAGTTGAGTATCCACGGGGTCGACTACCCCCAAGGTAGAAAGTAACGATTTTCACTGAGTGGGACAAGTTTGAAGGGCTTCTAAGATTGACATGGAAGTTGGGGACTGTGCTAAGTCATCGACCAAACTGTAATTATGAGCTACCCTAGTCTGTGAGTTATGAAAATTTCTGCGCAATGGGATGTGAGGGATGTGAAGATGTTTTTCCGCGTTAGGGAGAGGGAACATCAAAGGGGGTCCCGTTGGTGCTGGCATAGTTTCTGGGGGAATGGGAGGAGACTCATCGGGTGCATGGTATTGACGACTACATGTCTAAAGAAGGAATTCTTTGTCACTAGTGAGGAGGATAGTATGATCTACGAGATTGTTTGGGTTGAGATATTTCCCCAACTATGGTGGGGTAGGTTGCATGTCCTATTGGGTTTTCATCACATCCTGGTGCGGAATGGGGTTCTGCAGCACGACTGGGGGAGGTTGTTGCACGTATTTTTGTGGGGCCTGTTGAGGGGCAGGCGGTGCTAGATGATGTGGTCCATTTCTTGAGTCTTTCATCCGTTTAAAACCAATGATTTGGGGGCAATGATGAGTATAATGACCGAGCTCCCCGCACAGGGCATAAGGGAAGTTGGTTCGAAGATTATTGTTATTTTTCCCTTGACATTTGTTTTTATTTTTCCCATGGGGGTTATGATTCCCTTGGTTCTGGTTGCCCCTAGTAGGTTGGTTCTGTTGGGGGTGATTCCCGCCTTGACCTGGGTTGTTATTGTTCTAGTTTTTTCCGTTCTTTTTGGCATTATTCGATGGATGGGTCAGATTTTCCGTATTCAACTGTTCAAAATTTTGATATTGCTGAATGGGAGAGGGTTGAACAAAATTCACCCTAGCATGAGGGTGTCCTTGTGGTGGAGCCATGGGCTAGGGAGGGCTAGGAAATGGAAAGTATGAATTATTTTGTGGTAATGATCCATAAGGTACATAGGAGGGCATGGTCCTTTCGCTAGTACTTAAAGTATAAGCTGAGGGAGAGGTGGTACCAGAACTTGTTTGGATATGTGGGCATGTTGTGGGGGCCAGTGGTGGTCCACTGATGGGTGGAGGAAGGGCAATAGGGTATGGTTATTGATAAGGGGGTGGGGGATAATAAGGGGTTCCTCCATATGCCGATGGATATTGAGGTGTGCCATACATTGGTGATTGTTGGGGTTGTGGTGCATGGTGCGTGGTGTTACCAATCAATCCATCTGCTGAGTGAGACATTCCGGGTTTATCTTGGCTGAATGGCATGAGTTTTGGGAGATTAGGAAGTATTGTGTACAAGTACCCTGATTGAGAATAGATGAGGTCATATTGTTGAGCCTTACTGATGGATTCTTCTTCCGATTGAGGGAAGGTGGAAGCCACATATTTACCGAGGAGTGAGACAAGTGATCTGAGAAACCAATCAAGACATTGTTGTTTGGTGGTTTCTGCTTTGCACAAACTATGTCGTCGACGCCACTTGTGAATGTGATCAGCGATATGTGTGGCTAAGGTTTGTTTAAAATTAGAGAGTATTTCAAGACCATTGTCATGGCGGATTGGTAATTGGAGGAAGGTCAAAAATGCTTTGGCTAAGGACTCGAAAGTCACATGGGACCCTAATTTTTCATCTGCATACCATTTGGCTGATGGGCCAGTGAGTGTGCATTGAAATAATCGTAGTCGAATGGAATCATCCATAATGTTGTTGGAAGAGCACCATAAGTGGAAAGTCATGACATGGTTGGCAGGGTCATCACCGAACTTTCCTTCAAACTTGGGGATATCTAAAGGTAGTTTGGTAGGCATTGCAGGCCATGTGGGGTCATGCAATATAGGGTCATTTGTGAGTTTTCTTAGATATGGTATGTTAAGAGAGGCCAAATATGGCATCTCGAGTGGTGGCGGAGGATTAGTTCCAACCATGGTGTGATTGTTCTGTGGACCTGTCCCTTGAGGGGGGCTAGGTGGGTTGGTACTTCCCCCTTGAGAGGAAGTTTTCCCCCCGCTTCCATGTAAAGGAGAGAGAGTGGACGGTGGACTTTGGGAATTGGACCCAAGTAAGGTGGAACCAAGCAAAATTGATCCTAAGATAGTGGCACTCACAGGGGTGTGAGAAGGTGGAGCCGATAAGTTGGCAAAACTAGGAACTCCCCCTAAAATAGGAGGGAGGTTCAGCAAGCATTTGGAACGATGGGGGTTCTATGGATCCCCTATGATGTTCAACTAGCTGAGTGGATGTGTGTGGATGGTGGTGAGAGAAATAAATAAACAAGAGCGTTTGCTGCAATTTTTGAACTTTACATGATATATATATAAATCAAATGTAATTAGAAGTGAATCATACATAAAGTGTTTTGATAAAGAAGCATATATGTGGATAAGTGGGTTTTGTCTGCATGGGGAATCAAAGAAAACAAATGCTCATGTCCTAAAAGACATAACATCCTTCCTCTCAAATAGCACTAGACCTTCCAATAGTACTCAACAGTGGGGTCTGAAGTCACCAGAAGAGAAATTAGTGAAGGATGAAGTAATTAGTTATAATGAGGGGTAGAGGGGGCATATCCTGAAAGAACTGGAAATATTTCCCAATAGCCACACAAAATCCGATCAAGGTGCAATTGCAGCCCACAATTGCCACTTGGGTAGATGTCCTAAAATTTGGTCACTAGGTACCTTGTTCAAAGTGCGACATTTAGATTTTTGGCCTAAGAAATGGGTCATAGGCTTGATCCCATCCAAGAGGTGGGTGCTTCAAGGGGGGATGCATAGAACAAATGGACCTCAGCCTTCAACCCTTCACGAGTATCTCCCTGCCTTATGGTGTTAGGAACACTTGACTTGGAGGATTTAAAGTTCCCTATTTGACAACTTCTATTGTTTTGAAAATGTGAGAACCAGATAACGGGGAGTTATTTGGATGCCTATCTTTGAAATCCTACCTAGACTAAAATATTTCTTTTGGCACCTCCTGTGGAGGAAAACTTAGTGAGTTTTTAGAAATTTTTTATATGTGGTTGTTTGAGAGATTGGGGGTGTGAGCCAATCTCGTTGAAATTAAATGGGAGTGGATAGTTTCGTCAAGAAAAGGGGTGGGGTGTTTCATAATCCCTTTGGAGGAAACTTACTTTGACCTCCACGTTTCGAGATAAAAACTATGTGAGTAATAAGTGACTTTTGTGTGTGAATGAGTGAAAGTGTGCCAATGTTTTAATGAATTAGGTGTCACCTTACTGCATGTGGACTTCGCTTGGTCCTTACAAGTGTTGATTACCTAATTAACTAAATGCCTTTGGTATAACCTTGCATAATTCAAAAGTCCCTAGGAAACTAGCATGTGGACATGTGGGTCCTTTACTATTCCTTTAAACTTTCCTAGTGATTTATTCTAAGAAAGCTTTGAAACTATCCTAGATTTTGATCATGTGGGCATGTATGGGCCCGTTACAAAACCTTTAAACTTCCCTAGTGATTTAATCTAAGGAAATAAATTTCAACACTATCCTATCTTTGTAGCATATGGTCATATATGGGTCCGTTACACTCTTGAGATGTGTTTGAAAAATAAACTAAGAGGAGTCCCGAGGGGGTTGTTGTCCTCTCCTAAAGGTTTTAGTCTTTTTAAGGGATATGAAATTGTCCTACAACCTTTTTCTGTTTCTCAAGGTCACTTTGAAGTGCGAGAGAAGAGCATACTAAATGATTGTTATCCAACTTCTGGTCCCAAATGCAAGTTTTATGTGATTACAAATGATTTCAACTTATACTCTTAGTCAAAGAAAGCCATCCATGTGGAAAAATCAAAAGAAAAAGAGGAAATACCGATTTTAAACCCCCCTAAGTGACTATGTGTTTTGACTAATCCCTTTATATGGAGAGGGAACTAAGTGTGGTGCAGATTACAATATGCATGAAATCATTTTTTAAGAAGGTTAGGAGCCTTCCCCAAATCACAAAAGGCTTACAATGTGTATTTTTCTACACAGGTGCATGGGTCTCAGAGTAGACAAAGGTACACTGAGCACCAATGCACAAACCTAAATAGACTTTTGGGCGCAGGTGCGTGGAAAGCATTGAACAACATAATAACTTTGGTGCATGTGCGCACAATGTGTGACTATGGGCCAATAAACTCGTGCACACATGTCACACGGTCGTGAAGAAAATTATGAATGGAATTCTCTCAATTCAGCTTTGAATTGAATGTTTTGCAAGTCGGCTTGGGCCAGTTAAGGTACCTGCAGGTTAAATAAACCAAAAGAAGAGCTAGAAAAACCCAAATGGGGTAGTAAATTGATACCTTTCCCCAGCAGATTCACCAATCTGTTGCACCTCTTTTGTCACCTAAATGAGCAAAATAGAGGTGCTTACAAGATTAGTTGGGTTAGCTAAGCAAGACAACAGTAAAGGAAAGGGTTAGAAAAAGAAACATAAAAGACTAAGCTAGGAATTAAACTAGAAAATAAAAGAACAACTAAACTATTGAGCATAAGGACATAAGAACAAGCAACAAACAAGACTCATGTCACCAATGGAAAGGATTGTATTAGTGAAAAAGAAAACACCGAAAATAAAGGGGACTTTGGGTCCCTTCTTCCTCCAAGGGAGGGCTCTTGGACCCCCACAATTTGAGCTCTTCTTACAACTTTGAAAACTTGAAAGAAATGGTGAAAGAATCCCAAGATAATCCACTCAAAAGGTGAGGTGGATTGCCAAAATGTAATGATGCTAGTATACTCTTGATGAGAAAAGAGGATTCCCCAAGAGAATAACAGAAGCATAACCTTGAAAATGAATTCCTTGAAAATGTAGTGCACCCATGGCCTTGTTTTATAGCACCACTTTGAGGTATTGTGCAACCAGTTTTTAGTGTGAAAAGGGGTTGTTTAGGGCATTTTTAGGTCTTTGACTAGCCACCCAGTCAGATCCAGTTGAGATTTGGATGTCAAATCAACTTGGAAGATGAACCAGAAGTGGGTGGGAGGCCGACCAATCTCATAAATGCGTTGTTCTCAGGTGTGCACGGCTTTTAGTGACCACATTCGCGCATCATGTGCATGTGTGCTTTACTTGCATTTCTGGATGGCGCATGTGTGTGCGCACCCTATGTAGTCCTAGCACACTTTGATTTTATATCTGGTTGTATAGTTTTGGACCTTTTGGAAATGCTTTTTGGTAATTTTAGTCCATGGGTGAACTCATAGTTGTTTGAAGATGTTGGATTCCTGTAACCATTTGCGGACGAAATTTCAATGATAACAACAGGCTTATGCCTTAGTTAAGGAATTGAAATCCTGTAGGGTTTATGTTTTTCACTTTGAAATAATCACTAGTGTTCCAAACAATGCTATGAAATAAATTCTTCTTCAACCAGACAATGAAGGAAAGAGGGGGAAATGGATAACCAAGATTTTGGAATAAAATTTGTTCATAAAACTTACCAAACTGATCAAGGGACAGGGTCTTGCAAAGTTGCTTGTTGACTCAAATTATAAATCTCTTGGATTGCATCACATTTTTAGTCAATCAAATAAATCAGGATTACACGTTGAAGGAGCAAGCTTACAGGTAATAGACAAATACCTTTATTCATCTTGGTATAAATACATTGTTTACTTTTTGCAAAATATTCAAAATACTCTTGATTTTGACAAGTCTAAGGATTAGATATTTGAAAATCAAATCTATGAAGTATTGCATAGTGTTGAAGATTAAAATCGCAACAAGGAATTTCACCCACAAAGTATTTCTAAAGCCCTATTATTTAAACTATGCTAATAACAAATACTAGTAGGTGGGACCCCCTTGTAGACTAGAGGCTCGAAGATAGTGATATCACACAATTTTAGTTGTTGTTTTGATGTTGCTTAGATGGTCCTATATGGTTGGCAATGTAGTCTTGGTTTCATTTTGACATAGTGACAGGTGGATGAATGGGATGTTCTGCAATTCAAAACATTATTTTTATGTTACGATTGGCATATATTTATAGTTGCTATGTTTAATCATGTCAAAAATCACCATGATTTATTACCTAGCCACACATACACAAGAAATATGTTAGTAATGACATAACCAAAACAAAGAAAAGAAACTTATGGAAAAAAATCCTAAAAATAAAGGATCTATGTTTGAGTTATGTTAAGGATTATATGCAAATGGAAAATTAAGGGATGTTAGTGCTAGTCCTAAAAATATTATATGTTGGTTAGTGGCTATACGATTTTAATTTGAGTTATTTCAGGGTGCATATAATATTGCAATGGATATGGTATGGCATGAGGACTTGGCAAGGGTTAAAATGAATGTTTTGGGTGGCACATTGGGCAAGGAATATTGTCGCAGATTTTAATTGTTTGGAAATTGATTACATGGTTTAAATGATATGGTAGTGTTGGTTGTCTTGTACTTTGGAATTGAATAGGATAGGAGATGGAAGTGATGTGAAGTAAATGCATGTCACTCCATACTCCCCCCATCAAGTCATCACCCTAGTATGGTTCTTTGTTTCATTTTGGTCTGTTGGTGGTTAAGCTCTGCATTTCAGGCTTGGAAAAAAAATGCTCGGCCAACTCACCCTTTTAAGCTCTCGGTTACAGGTATGGTTCTTTTTCACCCCATCCATGAATTACGCTCTATGTATGAACAAAAAATGGCTCAGTAATGCTTGGGTTTGTGTTTTATTGAGAATTTCAACTGTGTAAATGCGTGGTTTTTCTCTCTGGAATGAATGTGTAATTGTTCGGATTGCAAGTAAAAGAACTGGTTTTTGGTTGAGTTGTGCATTCGATGGTTTCTCTATTGGTTAAAATAGTGGGTCTATGTGGATTTTTAAATGAATATGGGAATTATCACTGTGTTGAATGGTGGAGGGTTCCACTCTGTATTATTTTCAATTTCTTCCTCACAGTCATAAATGTAACCCTATCTAGTCGTGTTCAGAATGCCATTTGGTTGTGTGCATTTCTCATACTAGAGTAGTGGTCGTGGATCATTCTCATTATATTGACACCAAAGTATCTCAGAAGTTGGTCTTAGGGTGGCCATAATGTTGATATATATCATATGGTTATGGAGTAATATGAGTTATGCCTCAGTGTTATGCATCCTCACTAACATTGTTGTCAAATGGTTCGGCCCTTAAGAAAATTGACAGAGGTTATATCTCTATGTGTTCTTGTAACCGTCATTGTTCAGTGGAAATCCGCCTCTCTTCTGCAAATGTAAAATGAACTATGTGTCGTTTTCCTACCCTACCCATCGTTGTTTCCTCTATGGCTGACAATTGTTCCATTTCCCGGAATGGAAGTTATAAGGAAACTCAATGGCTTACTATTGAGTCTGTATCAAAAAGGTTTTTTCCTGTGGTTGATATGTCCTTGAGGACCTCTATTTATCTGTGTTATTGTTGAAAGAGCACGCTCTTGATTGTCTCCTTGTATTTGTTGTGACAGAGCCCAATTTTAAATCCCTAATGTTCTGCTCCCTTCAGGCATCTTCTGGTTGTCAAGGATTGGTTTATCAAGTGAAGTGGTTATGAAAATTTTCATCGAGTACCTATCTCATATTTATATGATTAAATTGGTTGAAAGGTTGTGATTGGGAATGAATAATGATATGCAGTCGAGGTTTGTTACCCTCTCATTATGTTTCCACTCACTGTGTTTTTACAATGTTGTCTTAATTGCAAAATGTAAACACCTGTGTGTTTCACTAGGCCCGATCGGAGTCATAGAAAATTATGGAATTGGCAACTGTGTGTATTTGGTTATGATCAATATGCATCCATTATTGAATCATCATGCATATTGGAAATGGTTACATCGACAGTGACTAAGTTCGAGTTGTATGTTGACAGTGGTTTCGTTGCAAAACCTTATTAGTTGATATGATGAAGAATATATGTAATCATGCATGTTTTGGAAGTCTGTTCAATTTAGAAAGGGACCCGTGCATATGTTTTAAATTGGCCGATCGTGAATTGATAGACAGGGTATGATATTTTTATGGTGATGCTTATGGGATAGAGGTGGATCAATGGTGTTGTGTGTTTTCTCTTAATTCTTAAAAGGAAAGGAAAGAAACTAAAGACCAAGCATTTTCTTAAAAGGATTGTTGAAAGTTCTTTCAATTATGAGTATGATTGCAGACTGTTCTAATTGAGAAGTTTTGAAGAATTTGAATTTTGAACAATGAACAGTTTTATACACAATAATTATAGAATTGGTGTTGGTATTTTTTGTATTGAGTAAAGAGTTATGTTTATTGATCACTTGATTTGTTTTATGAACAATATTCATTATTTCCATGCCATTCTCTCACTTTTCCACACATTACAAGTCCCATCCCCTTCCCAGATTCACTATTCACTCCATGTTCTTAAAATTAAATTATAGTTAAATGAAAACCCTGTATTATAGCAGTTGAAGGATGTCACAAGGATGAATTACAGTTGATATGTTTTGTTATTACAATACAACTGATTGTTTGATGATTTGTTGAGAAGTAATCATGATCTACCCCACTTCATTTTACCACTTTTCGCTCAATACAATCCCTCATATATCCCATAACCCTTATTCGCCCCCTTCTCATTGACAAGTATTACATGATTTTTATGGATTGGATTGCATGAGTCTGATGAGTTGTTGAGCCAAAATTTGTTTCATATTTAAAGAGATGTCATGTATGGTTTGTTGAAGAAACTAGTTTCTAATAAATAATGCATACATGAATGAGATTCTTCAGTAGAGGTGGCCATGGTCGGGGTAACATGGGAAGAGGAAATTGGAACAGGGGCCTTAGAAGGCCAAGGATTTCTATACATTTTGATGCAGACCCACAAGAGTTGAACCAATTATTGCAAACTAGATTTTTTAACTGGATTGGACAAGGAGTGGTCCAACCTAGTCCAGAAAGCCCTCCTTTCCAAGTCCCACATGTCCTTGGTATCCCAATCCCCCCTCATGTCTCATTACAACCTGAAGTCCCTAAAAATGAAGGATGGAAAGAGATTGTCCACCCGACAGTCTCCCAACATCGTGGCTGGACCAATCTGTATTTGCCTGCCCCTCCTCCATTGGTTAACCCAATTGTCCAAACTTCCCAACCAGTACAGTATTCCCACACAAGCAAGAGGTTAAAAACTGAATTGCACCATGCACATGATAAAAGAAAAGTTGTTGCTTCCCCCTCCTCTCCCTCAAATGACTTTGCCAAATCCATTTCATCCCGCATGCATTTGAGAGATGATTTCTCTCATGTTATTAGTGAGATCAGGCCTAAAGGCTCCACACAGCCTAAGGAAAATTAAGAGAAATCAAAGGGAGACAACAACAACAAGGGGAAAATTTCCTCCCAGAGTGGAAAATATGGTTTTTGAGTGTTTTTATTTATTGATTGTTGAGAGCAGTTGACTTCTGAAGTTTTTGGACAACACACTATTTTTTGGATATGTTGGATATTATATTTTGGATATGGTTTCAAATATCATTGATATTAATTTTCAAATTATGAGAGTGATTATGGGAGCCACAAGGAGGGATGTGTTTGATTGATTAACTAGTTGTGTTTATGCTTATTAAAGAAACTAAAGGGAGTCACAAGGGGTCCCACCTACTAGTTATTATTTATTAAAGACCCTTATTATTATTTTATTAATTTTTCCCCCTAAAATAAAAGTTGGTT
>ML803442.1:233302-244591 GCA_009831015.1 Picea engelmannii | reverse complement strand
GATTGGTACATACTTGGTACATGGTTGGATGCACTTGTTTATGGTACAGGTTGATTACATGTTATTTGGTACAGGTTGGTGCATGGTTGATGCACTTGTTTATGGTACAGGTTGAGGTACAGGTTGATGCATGGTTTAGATTTATTGGTACAAGTTTACAATGGTATATCTCATAGTGACAGGTTGAAAGTGGTTCCATCATTCTACTTCTACTTCAGGGTGGCAGGATGGGGCAAGGACAGGTGGTTGTAGCCAGAGAACATAGGGGGTTGTAACCTCCTTATGGTTGTATCCAGAGAATTGGGGAGTTGGAGCTTCCCTCAGGTTGTAGCCTGAGAAACTAGGGGGTTGGAGCCTCCTTCCAGTTGTAGCTAAAAAAGAAAGCAATTTGGTGCTTCCAATGAATGTAATTCTTCAAGACATATAAGAAAAAACATTCTGTGGTTTTCTCCCGATTTGGGTTTCCATGTAAAACACTGGTGTACTGTGTATGTGTATGTTTGTTCATTTGTTCATTGCTTATTTACTCTACAGTTATTGGATGATAATGCTTCATTGATATAACACTTGGATTATATGGTTAAAAATGATTAAATTGCTCTATTACTCATTCAACCCCCCTCTCAGTAATCCAACAAGTTATTGACTTGGTATTTTTTACTTCTGTCTCTACATTTATTTTTTCATCTGTTATATTCAAAAAATTACATAAACATTGAATTTTTCAGGAATCTTTCATTTATAAAAAAATCAGCCTAAACCCTTGTAACTAATACTTGTGGATTAGGAAACAATTTTTGATGGCTATAAACATAGGGTGATATTCCTGTCTATCTTTCTTTAGCCAAGTAAGATCTTAAAATGCTTGAGTAATATTATTTCATGTATTTTCCTCAACATTTATTTGACGACCATACTGGGGAGATCTTCCATATCTCTCAGGTTGATTTTTATGCTTGATTATCATTGAATATATAATATATTTTTATGATATTGATTCTTTGATTGTTTCATCTCTTAATGACTGTACCTGTTGCAAGAAAACCTAATATTGAGCCCGGTCTTCAAGATCATACCAACATTTCTTTAAACTTGTTTAACACCATTTTAGACACTTCTAATACCCGAGCTAAGCTTAATCGTTCATGGGCAGCAATTGAACAAGACATAAGTGCCCAAGAATGTTGGGAAGCTAAACATAGACAACTTAAGAATCAACCATAAAAAAAAAAATAGCTTTGATCTTCTTTTCATGTCCTTAGACCCTCATGTTTCTAGGAGAAGAAGAGGCTTATCACCTGAAATTAATCCTATGGCTGAAATAGGAAGAAGGAACATTGTGTTATCAACCCAATAAAGTTCTCTAAGGAGAACCTTGTTTGATTCATCCAGTTCGTCTTTCTCCGCTTTACCTATTATCCATAAGATGGCATCTAGTGGTCGCTCTGGTGGCACTGGAGGTGCTTATTCATCTCAATATTCAATTTCGTCAATGATTGGTAGCTTGTATACTCACCAAGTCCCTATCCAATATACCACAAACCTCACCAAAGTCATTAAAAAGTATGGGATTTTTCATTTTGAAAAAGATGCTACAACCACACCGTGGCATGTTTCCTCTCCTCTTAACTTGGCACCTACTACTCGCCCACTTCCTAAATTCAAGGAGAATATCCCTAGGTTTTCAGGGAATAACACTGTCAGTACGAATGAACACTTGGTGGAATTTTCTAATGCCTGTCACAACATAGGAGCCAATGACAATGATACTTGCATGCGCTTATTTGTCAATTCCCTTGAAGGGAAGGATGCAGTTGATTTCTTTGATCTTCCTCCTAATATTTTATCTACTTGGGAGGAGTTAGTCTATTGGTTCAAATCCACCTATTATCAATCCAAAATCCCAACCGAGAAGTTATGGGAATACAATAGCATTGCTTATAAGGATGGTGAGACCATCAAGTCCTTCAACTTGCACTTCACCAAGTTATACAATCAAATCCCTGAAATCATTTGACCTTAGAACCAATCCTCTTTCATGCATTATTATAATGCATTACCTTCCCCCTATCACCATAGGCTTGAGGAAAAATCCATTGATAACCTCGTTTCCTCTCTGCATACTTGTTTAGAGTATGAAGAACAACTTGAAAGAATAGGTCTTCCTCAAGGAGAATCAGTTAAACATATAGACATGTTCGCCCTCTTACAACTTGTACAAGACATGAATAATCGTATGATAACATAGGAGAGAAAGGGAAATGTCTCCCCTCTTACGCCTAGAGCTTCATCCTCTTCTACACCCCTCTTTAGAAATCCAAATGAAAATTATTTTCAGCCTAAAGCTATCTTGCCTCATAGTTGGTGTAAATTTTGCAAGGAACACCATGAGAAAAGTACATGTGAGGTAAATAAGAGTGCCATAGATAAAATATTTGGTAAAATACATGAAACTACCATCATTGTCCTAGACTTTGCAGATCCAGAAGATGTAATGATCATCAATACTAAGAATAAATCCTATGCTCCCAAAAGCAAATATGATCTTCCCTGCAATTATTCTATCCCAAGCTCATCCTCACCAGCTGCTACTGTGAAGGTTACTATAGCTCCTAGAATTCAAGGAACTATCTCCCCTCTCCCCTCTTCCAAATACAATATTCTAAATCAGTTGGCCAACATCAAAGTAGATGCAACCCTTTTGGACATGGTTGTCATCCCTAAATAACAGAATCATCTAAAACAATTCATGGAAGGAAAATATTATGTTGTGGCCAATCTCTCTGAAGAGGTAGATGAAGAGGATTCGTCTGTAAATAAAGTAGGTGTACATAACTTTATATACCCTGTAAAAAAAACCCCTTTTTTATATTCTGTAAAGATTATGGATAATATTTCCCATTGTTGCCTCATTGACAATGGTTCGGGCCTAATTGCAATGCCGAATATTATTATGGAAGAGCTAGGCTTGTCTTGTACAAATGAAAACTCCAGAAGCATGCTTTCTTATAATAGTCTACAACAAACAACCATAGGTGAAATCAAGGACGTGACCTTGGTTTTGTGCACGCACCCTGAAATAAGGACAACCCTTAATATTCAGGTAATCGATATGCCAGAAAGTAACTACTCAATCATCCTAGGAAGATATTGGAAAGATTTGATAGGTGGATACCTCTCACTCAATGGGACACACTTATTCGTTCCTCGGAATGGTAAAAACATCATAGTCCTTAGAGAGGCAAGGATTTCACCTTACATAGAAATTTTTCCACAACCTAATGTGAATTATATCGAAGAGGACCTAGGGGTGTATTCCATAGTTGTTGAGGAGGATAACACTCCCTTGGAACAAATCGACTTAGACGACGGTATCTGGCATATGCACTTTGATGGTTCATTCTCTAATGAAGCAAACAGAGATAGCATTATCTTGTACTCTCCCATGGAGAAAATTCGTAACTTTTCTTATAGGTTAGAGTTTTCTTGCACAAACAATGTCATTGAATTCAAAGATTTACTATTAGGCATTGAAAATGCATATAATCTGGGTTGTGGTCAACGTACAGTTTTTGGGGATTCTGATCTTGTTGTGAACCTTGTACATAATATATGCTCTCCTAGCAAGAATTTTATGAAACGCTACATCCAAAATATTTGGGCACTTATCTCAAACCTACTATCTTTCAACATTACTCATGTTAAGAGGGAATTGAACTTAATGGATGATCGATTAGCTGTTTTTGTAGCCTCGCCTAATCGACAACTTCTGCCACAAAGACTTGATTGTACTTTTCAATCTCTATATCATCCACATATCCTTGACAGTATAGAATCATGGTAGGTCTTCCCTAGTGATGAGAGCATCTATGCTTTCAATAAAAATGAACCTTATAAGCCTAAGGAAATTATATCAATGGAAAATAACAAGATTCCTAAGGGCTTGACTCATCTAGAAATTTCATTTTCATCGAGTGATGTAGGAAACAAAGAGAAACATAAAGAAGAGGAGTAAAAAATGAAGGTGGGTGAAACCATCTCCTTGAAAATTGGAACACTTGAGTCCCCAAAGAATGTTAAAATAGGTGCCTAATGTTCTGATGAAGAAAAATTGAATTTTGCCAGACTGCTTGATGATTTTCAAGATGTTTTTTCTTGGACTTATGAGGATCTTTGTGGTTTTGATCCCTCTCTTATACAACATTCCATTACTATCAAGGAAGGCATAAAACCAGTTAGGTAAAAAAAAAGACCTATCAACCCTGCACAGGAAGAAACTATTAAAAAGGAGTTGGAAAAACTCTTGAAGGTTGGGATTATCTTTCTGGTTAAGTATTCAAAATGGGTTTCTAATTTGGTTCCCATTCGAAAAACAACTGGTCAAATCAGATTATGTGTATAATTGCGTGCATTAAATCAGGCTAGCATAAAAGATCACTTTCCTCTCCCAAATATGGAAATGATTTTGCAACAAGTTGTAGGTTCGCAAATGATGTCCTTACTTGACGATTTCTCTGGTTACAATCAAATCAAGGTAAAAAGGGAAGATAATTATAAAACCACCTTTATTACTCGTTGGGGCACTTTTTCTTATGAACATATTCCTTTTGTCTTATCCAATGCAGGAACCACTTTTCAAAGGGGTATGAAGATAGTCTTTGACGATTGGATTGAAAATATTATTCACATCTATATTGATGATTTAATCGTGTACTGTAAAAGACAATCAAATGTTTCAAATTTTCAAAAATTATGGCTGGGTCCTTTCAAGATTGCATTTGTCCTAGGTGAAAACTATTACATTCTAAAGATTTACAAGAGCGATTGTTTTCCTACAACACTAACGATTCTCACTTAAAACACTCCGTGGGACCAACTTGAAGAGTTTAACGTTGTTTGGATTGTTTTGTATTTTAGTAGTTCAATTCTGCTTTTAGTTTATTAGTTTTCATTTCTTCTATTTCAATTCTGCTTTTACAATAGTTTTCAATTATGCTTTCATTTTAGTAGTTTTCCTTCTGTTGTTTGCATTTCTTTCATTCCATTTTTGTTGTTTTAAATTTTTCAATTTCATTTCTGTTATGACATTTCTTTCTTTTGTTCTTTTTATTTCAATTTTTGGTCAAGAATAAAATGTTGGATCAGTTCTACCACAACGAAACTCCTGCAAAGTATTGTTAGTCAATAAAAATCAAGCTTACATGGCTGTTATGATGTTCCCCCTAAAGGCATGATTGAATTTGTTATCTTCTTTCACTATTGTTTTATGAGATAGTTGGTTACACCTCGCTTTTGCTTTCCATTTCTTCATCCATTTTGAGATTTAAAAGAGAAAGTCCAAAAAAAATTTCTCCTTGAAGTAAAGAGCAAATTATGGTTGAATGATTATGCATACAAGGATAAACCCCCTCATACTTAACACTTTCCATGAGTTATTCCAAAATTCTCGGTCATTTTTCCATTAAATCCACTCACTTCCCCCTGTTGCATAATCACTCTGATTATATCTTCTTGATATGATTTTACTTGGTCTGCAAAACCAAACATTCTGAGTTCTTAATCTATTGGAAACATATTTTCCCGTGGATTCGCCAGTTTATTGACGATTAAAATTGCAACGAGGTATTTCATCCACAAAGTATTGCTAAAGCCCTATTATTTAAACTATGATAATAATAAATACTAGTAGGTGGGACCCCCTTGTAGACTGGAGGCTCAGAGATAGTCATATCACAAATTTTATGTTGTTGTTTCAATGCTACTTATAGGGTCCTATATGGTTGACTATGCAGTCTTGGTTTCATTTTGACATAGTGACAAGTGGATGATGCATTTTATGGGATGTTTTGCAATTCAAAGCATTACTTTTATGTTATGATTGGCATATATTTACAATTGCTATGTTGAATCATGTCACAAATCACCATGATTTATTACCTGGCCACACATACACAATATGTTAGTAATGACATAACCAAAACAAAGAAAAGAAACTTATGGAAAAAAATCCTAAAAAGAAAGGATCTATGTTTGAGTTATGTTAAGGATTATATGCAAATGGGAAATTAAGGGATGTTAGTGCTAGTCCTAAAACTACTATATGTTGGTTAGTGGCTATACGATTTTCATTTGAGTTATTTAGGGGCATGTATAATATTTCAATGCATATGGTATGGCATGAGGACTTGGCAAGGGTTAATGTGAATGTTTTGGGTGGCGCATTGGGAAAGGAATATTGTCACAAATGTTAATGGTTTGGAAATTAATTACATCATTTAAATGATATGGTAGTGTTGGTTGTCTTGTACTTCAGAATTGAATAGGATGGGAGATGGAAGCGACATGCAGTAAATGGACATCACTCCATACTCCCCCCATCAGGTCGTCACCCTAGTATGGTTCTTTGTTTCATTTTGGTTTGTTGGTGGTTAAGCTCCGCATTTCAGGCTTAGGAAAAAAAAGCTCAGCCAACTCACCCTTTTAATCTCTTAGTTACAACTATGGTTCTTTTTCATCCCATCCATGAATTATGCTCTGTGTATGAACAAACAATGGCTCAGTAATGCTTGGGTTTGTTTTTTCTTGAGAATTGCAACTCTGTAAATGCGTGGTTTTTCTCTCTGGAACGACTTTGTAATTGTTCGGATTGCAAGCAAACGAATTGGTTTTTGGTTGAGTTGTGCATTCACTGGTTGATTTGTTGGTTAAAATCATGGTGGGTCTCTCTGAATTTTTAAATGAATATGGGTATTATTGGTGTGTTGAATGGTGGAGGGTTTTGATCTGTATTATTTCTAGTTGCTTCCTCATAGTCATAAATGTAACCCTATCTAGTCGTGTTCAGACTGCCATTTGGTTGTGTGCATTTCTTGTACTAGAGTAGTGGTCGTGGCTCATTCTCATTATCTTGGCACCAAATTATCTCAGAATTTCATCTTAGGGTGGCCATAATGTTGATATATATCGTATGGTTATGGATTAATATGAGTTATGACTCGATGTTATGCATCCTCACTAGCGTTGTTGTCCAATGGTTTGGCCCTTAATAAAATCGATAGAGGTTATATCTTTGTGTGTTCTTGTAACCATCACTATTTGGTGGACATCTTCCTCTCTTTTGCAAACGTAAAATGTACTATGTGTCATTTTCCTACCCTACCCTTCATTCTTTCCATTGTGGCTAATCGTTGTTCCATTTCCCAGGTTGGAAGTTATAAGGAAACTATGTGGCTTACTATTGATTCTATATCGAAAGGGGTTTTTCTTGTGGTTGATATGTACCCAAGGACCTCCAGTTCTCTATTCTATTGTTGAAAGAGCACGTTCTTGATTGTCTCCTTGTATTTTCTATGACAGAGCCCGATTTTAAATCCCCAATGTTCTATTCCCTTTGGGAATCTTCTGGTTGTTAAGGATTGGTTGATCAAATGAAGTGGTTATGAAAATTTTCATCGAGTACCTATCTCGTCTTTCTATGATTAAATTGGTTGAAAGGTTGTGATTGGGAATGAATAATGATATGCATTCAAGGGTTTTTACCCTCTCGTTATGTTTCCACTCACTGTGTTTTTACAATGTTGTCTTAATTGCAAAATGTAAACACTTGTGTGTTTCACTAGGCCCGATCGGAGTCATAGAAAATTATGTAATTGGTAACTATGTGTATTTCGTTATGATCATTGTGCATCCATTATTGAATCATCATGCATATTGGAAATGGTTACATTGATAGTGATAAATTTTGAGTTTTATGGTGATTGTGGTTTCGTTGCAAAACCTTATTGGTTGATATGATGAAAAATATATGTAATCAGGCATGTTCTGGAAGTCTGTTCAATTTAGAAAGGGAACAATGCATATGTTTTAAATTGGTCGATCGTGAATTGATAGACAGGGTATGATATTTTTATAGTGATGCTTATGGGATAGAGGTGGATCAATGTTGTTGTGTGTTGGAAAGAAATTAAAGACCAAGCATTTTCTTAACAGGACTATGGAAAGTTGTTTCGAATATAAGTATGATTGCAGACTGTTCTAATTGAGAAGTTTTGAAGAATTTAAATGTTGAAAAGTGAACATTTTTTATACATAGTAATTATTGAATTAGTGTTGGTATATTTTGTATTGAGTACAAATTTATGTTTACTGATTACTTGATTTGCTTTATGAACAATATTCATTATTTCCCTACCATTCTCTCACTTTTACGCACATTACAAGTCCCCTCACCTTCCCAGATTCACTATTCACTCCATGTTCTTAAAATTAAATTATAGTTAAATGAAAACCCTATATTATAGCAGTTGAAGGATGTCACAGGGATCAGTTACAGTTGATATGTTTTGTTATTACAATACAACTGATTGTTTGATGATTTGTTGAGCAGTAATCGTGATCTATCCCCATTCATTTTACCACTTTTCTGTCAATACAATCCCTCATATATCCTAGAACCCTTATTCACCCCCTACTCATTGACAAGTATTAAATGATTTTTATGGATTGGATTGCATGAGTCTGATGTGTTGTTGAGCCAAACTTTTTTTCATATTTAAAGAGATGTCATGTATGGTTTGTTGAAGAAACTAGTTGCTAATAAATAATGCATACATGAATGAGCTTCTTCAGTAAAGGTGGCCATGGCCAGGGTAACATGGGAAGAGGAAATTGGAACATGGACCCTAGAAGGATAAGGATTTCTATACATTTTGATCCATACCCACAAGAGTTGAACTAGCTATTCCAAGTTGTATTTTTTAACTGGATTGGACAAGGAGTGGTCCAACCTAGGCTAGAAAGGTCTCCTTTCCAAGCCCCACATGTCCTTGGTATCCCAGTTCCCCCTCATGTCTCATTACAACCTGAAGTCCTTGAAAATGATGGATGGAAAGAGATTGTCCACTTGACAGTCTCCCAACATCGTGGCTAGACCAATCTGTCTATGTCCGCCCCTCCTCCACCGGTTAACCAAATTGTCCACACTTCCCCTGCACACTCACCCATAGAGTCTTTCCACGCAAGAAAGAGGTTAAAAATTGAATCGCACCATGCACCTGATAAAGGAAAAGTTGTTTCTACCCCCTCCTCTCCCTCAAATGACTCTGCCAAATCCATTTCATCCCGCATGCATTTGAGAGATGATTGCTCTCATGCTATTAGTGAGATCAGGCCTAAAGGCTCCACGCAACCTAAGGAAAATTCAGAGAAATCAAAGGGAGACAACAACAACAAGGGGAAAATTTCCTCCCAGAGTGGAAAATATGGTTTTTGAGTGTTTTTATTTATTGATTATTGAGAACAGTTGACTTTTGAAGTTTTTGGACAACACACTATTTTTTGGATATGTTGGATATTATATTTTTGGACATGGTTTCAAATATCATTGATATTAATTTTCAAATTATGAGAGTGATGATCGGAGCCACAAGGAGGGATGTGTTTGATTGATTAACTAGTTGTGTTTATGCTTGTTAAAGAAACTAAAGGGAGTCACAAGGGGTCCCACCTACTAGTTATTATTTATTAAAGACCCTTATTATTATTTTATTAATTTTTCCCCCTAAACTAAAAGTTGGTTGATTTTTAGTTAACTTAACTAAAGAGGTAGTTTAACTACTTCAACTAATTCTGATTGCTTAAAGGAAAAAAGAGAAGGAGGAACAAGGAGAGAATAGAAGGAGAAAGCATACTAAGCTTTGCTCTTGAGTTTTATTGAAATAGTTCAATTTTCATTCATTCTTTAAATTCATGGAAAGCCTAATTCTCTTTTATGACAGCAGGGTCATATTGTAGACAACAAGATTTAAGGTTGAATTACATCATTCAGACACTTGTTTTTCAGAGGTGTTGATCTATATTTGATAGTTTGTGTAGACTTGTCTGTTTCTGAATTAAATTTCATGATTGATAATGGATATTGTGTAGAGTCGAGAGGGAAACAATCTGTGTCAAGTTGATCCATCTTTTAAAGTTTATTTTTTTACTTTCTGTCAGAAGTCCTTTTGTATGGTTTTCATCGGGGACAACTAAGTTTGACTTTGGTCCAAACTTCTTCAAGGAATTTTTAAAGAGAATGATTCTTTTGATTAATTAGAATGGAATAATCAATTGCTTTATGTCTCATCTGTTTTATTTATTGACTTGGTATTTTTTAATTCTATCTCTACATTTATTTATGCATCTGTTATATTCAGAAAATTATATAAACATTGAATTTTTAAGCAATCTTTCATTTATTAAAAAATCAGCCTAAGCCCTTGTAACCAATACTTGTGGATTAGGAAACAATTTTTGATGGCTATAAACATAGGTTGATATTCTCATCTATTTTGATTTAGCCAAGTATGATCTAAAAAAGGTTGAGTAAGATTATTTCATATCTTTTCCTCAACACATATTTAATCAAGAACTATTTTGGAGAGATCCTAATGGAGTTTTATTAATATCTGTTGATGAAGAAGAAGCAAACCAGATTCTGACTGATTTTCATAAAGGGGTTTGTGGAGGACACCATCACTGGAAATATACAACTTTCAAAATCCTGAGGGTAGGTTATTACTGGCCTATATTATTATATTATGTGTTTTCCCAGGTTAGAGCATGTGAACAATACCAAAAGTTTGCAGGAAAGAAACAACTTATATCCCTACCCCTGAAACCTATAATTGCAAATGGACCTTTTCAGCAGTGGGGCATGGATTTCATTGGATAATTCCACCCACCTTCTTATGGGTAGCATAAATGGATTCTCACAACTGTGGATTATTTTACAAAAAATATTGAGGCCATCCCTACAAGGAATGCAATAGATAAGGTTATAATGACTTTTCTAGAAGGAAATATTTTCTCAAGGTTTGGAAGTCCCAAAAAAATGGTCACAGATAATTCTCAAGCATTCAAGTTTGCTTCCATGGTTGAATTTTGTGGAAAATACAATATTAAGTTGTCACACTCCATCCCATATTGTTGGAAGATTGGTTGTTGTCATTGATGTCAACCCTAGTCATGGGTTTTGGACCACAAGATTGATGAAGTTATTTGGACATGAAGGAAAATGAAAATGAAGATACAACACCCATGGATGGATAGTATACATCATGTTGTTTCCAGTGGTATGTGGCACGTCACGTGGATCCTCATGGTTGATGAGAAATAAATTTTTGAAGATGACAAAGTGAATTGTACATGTAGGCCCTGAAGATAATTAAAGAAAAGAATTACAAAATAAGAAAGTGTCAGGTCGGCCCTAATGTTAAAAGGAAGTGACATAAATGGTATAAATAAACATCA
>ML803442.1:217388-230020 GCA_009831015.1 Picea engelmannii | reverse complement strand
CTGGTAAAAATTTCAGCTCTTGATTCGCTATAATTATGGAGATACACTCTGTGGAATATAGGGTTTGTGACCAGTCCTGAAACTAGTCAAAAAACAGGTGTTCTGGGTAAAATAGTCATAACTTTTTCATACAGACTCCAAATTAAGTGGTACCACTTCTATTGGAAAGAGTATAGACTTTAGTTTCTTTTGTGCAAGTTTCAGAATCAGATGTTAAATATTGAGCGTGGTTCATTCTGTACAAGTTGGGTCTTATGAACAGACCAGAATTGAATAAAGTTTTATTATCTCTCATATATTCTTGGGTGGAAGGAAGGGGCAAGGATAGAGAGTTCAAATATCTCTTGATATTGTAGGATTGTATCTTCCTCTTGGAGTTTTATCCCTCCCTTTACATTTGGAAGCTGTAGCTACCTTTGGAAGTCATTACTTCCCTTGAACAAAAACTATTGATTATTTCTCATATATATTGTGCATGGTGTATTGTGGTGTATTGGTGTAACTCTTATACTATTGTTCATTGCTCATTGGATATAATTGAATGGTTTAAGTATAAGTTGGAAAAGGTTTTTAAATTGTACTTGATACTGATTCACCCCCCTCTCAGTATCAACACATATTACCCTCAAGGTAATGGATTAGTAGAGTCTTCCAACAAAATTCTTGTAAGAATAAAGATCATGGGACTCAAAGCTGAATTTTTCTTTATGAGCTGATAGG
Source organism: Picea engelmannii (assembly GCA_009831015.1). Taxonomy (NCBI): domain Eukaryota; kingdom Viridiplantae; phylum Streptophyta; class Pinopsida; order Pinales; family Pinaceae; genus Picea; species Picea engelmannii. Next base: position 229,300 of record ML803442.1, on the reverse strand, counting down.
ATCAACACTAAAAAATCAATTGGAACCTCTCCTTTTCAACTGGTCTATGGGACATATGCCATATTTCCAACCCAACTTGGTTTTCCTGTACTAAAATTCCTGCAAGAAGAGTTGGAAGAGTTGAATGATATTCAAAGTAGAATATTTCAAATCATTGAAGTTCAAAAAAAAAAAAGAGAAAAGTTGAATGAGTAATTTGAAGCTTATCAGATCAAGATCAAGGCAACATTTGATAAAAATACCAAAAAATAGAGTTCGAAATATAAACATGGTAAGTTTGACAATTTATGGTTTGGCCATTTTAAAATAGCCAAAGTGTTGAAAAAAAATACTTTCCTCTTGCATAATTTGGATGATACTGAAATCATTAGTGGCCTAGTAAATGGGAAATTTTTGAAACATTATTTTTGTTAGTAGCCAGAATGTTCCAGTTTGTACATAGTTTTCATTTTTTATTTGGTGAGTTTAAGTAGATCAAATAAAGAATCCAAGACCAATGGAGACACTAGTCTACAATCAGTTCTTTCTTTTGATATTTCAATATGCATGATTGATCTAAAATAAAGAAGGGATTGGAGCAGTTGGAAACAGAAAAAGGGTGTATGGTAAAAACTGATAAAGTAAGGAAGGAAGGAATTGGTTTGCATGGTTCTTAATGTTTTATCACAAAAAATTACCCCAAGAAGGAGCCAGTGTCAGTATTTATACATACTATATCCTATCACCCTTGATTTTTATCCTATGTTATTAATCAATTCATTCTTATATTCTCAATCACAAAAAATCTTGTTTCACCATACATCTTGTTGATGCTCAAAACCACAACATAGGGTATCTGATTGCAAATGGTTTCAAAATCCTTATGACTTATTATTTAAGTATATCTAATAATATACTAATAGGTGGGACCACTGGTGAAACTTTTGTGACTATGACGAAGAAACAACAGTTATGTTTTACATGCTTATGAGTTGGCTGAGATGATCCCTACAGTTTATTTGCATTTAAAATATCCGTCAGAATGATTAATCAAATATGATGATAAAGGTGATATTATTTAAAAGGGAATTGTATTGTTTTTATATACCATTCGTCATTATTATTATGTTACATTTATTTTGAGACATGACCTAAACTCCATGCTTAAGTTATATGTGTGATATGGTGACTTCATACCACAAGGGTATATGCATTGTTTGAATTGAAAGCCATGTTGGAATATGTTATCCATAGTAAAATATTTGAGTTATGTCACATTGGAGGTTATAAAAAATTGTTGTGCATTGCTTTAATTGAAAGATTAGTTGTATCCCTAGCAAATTGTTCTATATGAAATGGGGTAGTGACAAGGGTTGGCGCATTGCTAAATTGCAACATATGGAAACTTTGGTATAGTTGGCTGCATTAATCGATTTAGATGTTAAGAGTGGAATTGGATCGTACTACACATGCATGAAGTGTGAAGGGAGAAGTGACATGCAATAAATGCACATCACTCAAACTCACCTCGAGCCCTCCACCCTAGTCATTCTTGCATTTCACTTTGTTGGTTGTTGTTGCTCCAATTTGCTCGGTCGTGGAGGAGGTATACAAGCTGGTATTTTCTGCTTAGGCAATATTTCGCACATGTATGGGGTTTTCTTGCTCTGCCATCCATGAACAATTGCTATTCTATTTAATTCAATAGTTGGCTCTTGTTTTCTCATGGTCTATGTATTTCCAAATCTGTTAAAATGAATGCGACTGTGTGTTGGTTTCAATTATTTTTTTCCTATGGTGGTTGTTGTGAGACCATTGGCATTAAAATAGTCATGGGTTTCTTTTATTGATGTAGTTGTTCGTAGTTTTTCTATGAAAAGAATGTGGTTGGGGTATCCCAAACCTGCTTTGCCTTTGGTCCCCTGTTTTGGGTTTTCTTCCCTGTTCGAAAATGGGTTCTCTCTGCCTTTGGCCTGTGGTTTTTTGTGGACACTTTTCTTGTATGCTAAGATTGTTGGTCTTCATGGATGATACGCCCATGCATAATCCCATCTCTATGAGTATTAATGTGGAATATTGGGTGATGAGTAAACTTTCCATGCTCTTTTTGGGCCAAACCCTCAGGTTGTCAACCCACTTTCTTCTGTTACCTACTGTCCATTCTTGCATTGAACCCTATTCATTATTGTGAAAGTATTGCTTACTCAGAATTTGATGGAAAGCACTATTTCATGCTATTTTGTTTGGGAACAGGTTTTTGTTGGCCCTCGACCAAGTTTTGGATAACCTTGGTCATTTTTTACCATTTTTGGGACTTCGACATGCTGGTCGAAGAAGAAGCGCCAAGAAAAGTGGAGATCACAGGATCTCACCCCCTTTTGTGGGATTTTTGGGTTTAGGGTTTATATAATGGGTATGGGATGTCAGCCCATGGGTTTACCCATGTTCATACCCCTTTTGTAAAGTATAAATAAGTATCTTGGTGATCTAAGTAGGTGGTGTTGAGTCAGTTGTAAGTGAGTGAACTAAGTACAAATAGTTGTAAATGATTTGTGCATACTATGTGTTGAGAACTTGCAGAGCTAAGTGAAAGTTATTGTAAGAACTTATGCCTGCCCCTTTGCCAACAAATGGTTCCGTTGTCAGGACTTGAAACTATGATTGTTGGGAAATGAGGAAAAGAGAAAGATCTGTGCGTAGATCTATTGTTGTAGTGTGCAGTACTCTACTAGAATTGTGAATCTCGGTGCCAAGAAGAGAAGTCCGATCGGAAGAAAAGAGGTAAGATCTTAAATCTTTGTGCTCTGATAAAGGTAAGATAAGTGGAAACTTTTGTTTCAAAAGAATGGATCTAGGTATATTTGATAGATTTTGTCCTAGTCTGAAAACTAGGGTAAAACTAGAAGAAAGAAGATGTGATATGAATAGGTATGATAAAAATAGCGAAAGATATGTTATCCCTATGCATAAAAAGAATTTTTGGACTAACAAGTGGATGTAGGATCCTAGAAAGAATTTTTTGCAGGTCCATCGCTGTGATCCCAACGCCTAGTATAGGAAAGATTGGGTATCATTTAAGAGAAAGAGAGGATTAACTCTTTGTTATAGTTGCAGAATACCGGGACATCTTGCTAAGGAATGCCCTGGTAGAGGCCCCATTTTCCTTTGTTGTAAGGCTATTGGACATGAAGTTTTAGATTGACCTAGAATGATTGCTAAAGTTGAAAAGATGAACACAATACAAGAAAACCATGAGGAAGGTCAAGAGACTAAGAATATGCTAAAGAAACAGAAATAATCAGAGGCTCTATTATTGTGAATGAAAGAAATATTGAATGAACAAAGAGACATCAGTTTATCAGATATTTTAAAAGAGAAAGAGTGCATAGAAATAAGAATAGGATACTTCGACATAGACTATGTATTGGATGCAGAAACACAGGTGAACATTATGACAGGAAGTACTTGGGAAATATTAGGAAAGCCTGCTATGATTCCTTCATTGGGAGGAATAGGATTGTTTAAAGGAAAGATGATAACCCTATGTGGAAGACTTGCCCATGTACCTATGGTTTCTCATGGAACATCGACAAAAGAATAATTCGAGGTCATTAAGTTTGCTGAGAACAATGCTCCCTTTGCACTCTTGTTAAGATGGACTTGGATTGAGAGTGATCAGACTCGAAGGAGAGAGGAAGAGGAAGCTATAGAACATAAAAAGAAATAATTAAGGGATTTCATGGCTAAGAGAATAATGTGCTTAATATAATAACAAGAGGAAAAGTCGAAGAAACTGAGGGCCAGAGACTTAGCTATCGAAGTTGAAAGAACACAAGAAGACTTAAAGAACCTATCCATGTAGGAGAGTAGAGTACCTACTCCAGAAATAGTAAGAGAAGAATTATTATCCTCGAACCTTGTGAAATATCCTCAACAATACAAAGTTACTATGCTAATAAAAGATAAGAACAATAATGGAAAGAGGAATCTAGAGATGCAGATCACAGGAAAGAAAGCTAGAAAGCTCAGTAAGAAGAAAGCAAAGCTAGAAAAATTGCAGGAGGTTCTAAAGAGGACTTCACAGAAGGAAGGTTTGCAGAACTTGAACCTCGCTGGAATAGCAGAACAACACCGACTGGCACTTCACCACAGCAAAGAAATATGACTGTTGGAGGCACCATGACCGTTAGAATGACGCTCTAGAGCGGCTAGAAACGCAGTTATTGCCAGAACATTCGCCATTGGACCGTTGGGACCGTGCCATAACGGATGGACTCGCATTGATCGAGGCATTCCTGCCCGTTGGAGGAGTTCACTATGACATTGTCTATTTATCCCGTCGAACATTGCACCGAGGACACTTTTTCCAATTGTGATTATCCAAGCCCACAGAGAACTAATCACTTTCGTGCAGTGCTAATTGTAACCTCACCATCCATTCTTATACCTTGATTGTTTGTTCACCGACCCGAGATATCTGATCTCGAGTGTGTATGTCAGGCGACCTTAGCGTCATAGAGAAATACATTGAAGAAATCCTCATAGACCTCATGGCTGAGAAGGTCATGTCTGCAGGAGTACAAACCTAGTTGACGAGAGGAGTGCAAGAATCCCCATCGACTGGACGTTGATGTGGGCCATCCAGAACTGCGACAGAGAAGAGAAGAAAGCATCGTGATGACTTGGCGAATGTGAAGCTCATCCCATCAAGCCTGCCCAACTATATCCCGCCTATAGCTGGCGCGGTTAGTCATGACAGTGTCCCAAGAGACTTCGACTATACACTTATTATTGCGTACCTCCTGAAGGGGATACACGCAGTTGGACTGCAGTTAGTACAGATTATGACGCTAAAGATCAGTGACTTCAACTTAGGAGACTGCAAGAAATATGGCATGCTCGCACCTCACAAGTACTTGACAAAGAAAATGGGGAAGAAGTCGAAGAGAATCCCCTAGACATGGACTATGGACATTGCAAGATCAACCATCCTCCATGTGATGACGATACCACACTTCGACAAACATCATGAGGTTAACGCATGTGTTAAACTCCTCCTGTAATGATACCATGGTGGTTACGTGTGGTTGGATCGATGCATCACCGTATATTCGATGTTGATCCATCGGATCACTAGATTAAGCATGCAAGGACCTGACCCTTGGGATTTTTACCCAGGGAAGGCTACAGATCATGCCCTGGCGGACTGCATAGAAGAAACTTACGACGATGTAGAGAAAGGGAAATGAGGCTACAAGGTAGCCTCCATCCAGAATGGTGTAGTGCTCTTAGCTTTCCAGTTGATCGCTGGTAAGCTCGTCAGGAAGAACTGACCAAGGCAGGCCACGGGGTTCACCGTCAACCTTGCAGGAAAATGCATCGAAGGGATGCAAATGAACTGGGCGAGCTACCTCTTAACCAGTTGAAGAAATATTGTTGCAAAGCACAGGACCAGGGCTACGAGTTTCATTTTAGTTGGTTGTTGATTCTCATTGCCTTCATTGCTTGGGAGATGCCGAAAGGAGAGACCTTCCCTGAAATTGAGTTGTCCGAACCACTGGCCACAAAGTTCACTACGCTCCGGTATTCGAGCGACATGGAAAAACAATGACAATCCAATGTAGTTTTCCACACATATTATTTATAGTTGAAGAGGACCATTGAATCTTTCCCTCACATGATGTTGAATACCCTACATAGGTTCAAGACACTTGCGAAGTTCCACACAGATAGACATTTCATTTATGTCACTACGTGTGGGGACGAACACAAGGAAGAGGTCCAATCCTATTACAAACTCATAGAGGAGGACATGGAAGAAATAACCAAGGAATGGCATGCAGAGTTCCTTGTACCGGTCGAACAGACAAAAATCTCTAACTCTGACCTCATCGAAAGTCCTGTAGTCACTCGAGAAGAGTATGATGGACCCAGCAGCAGTAGGAAGAGGTACAGGAATTGAACAATTCATCAAAGGAAACTACACCAGATTCACTTGAAGGAAGAGTAGATGACGAAGTAGACAAAGAAGAGGACGAAGGGGAAGAAAACAAATAGGAAGATGGTGAAGTGACATCGCCTAAGGATCCACTCTCAGAGGTTGATACATAGAAGAAAAGAAAGGGTTCCCCGAAGAAACCTTCATCGCAAAAGAAGTCAAAAGACAATAAACCTCCATTTCAAACTATTCTCACGATAGATGATATTGATCTCATCTTCGTCGCTGTATCAAATACCTCTGAGGACATTTTGTAGTGAAGCGAAGCCAAACAGGAGACAATGTTTGACAGGATTGAGGCATAGCTCAAAGGGGTCCATCATGCTCTTTATTCGAGTCGCGCAGTGTCTACTACACCATTGTCAGCAGGGGACATAGAAGTAGGAGATGAGCCTACCCAGCTACACAAATTAGCAGATTCAATAGAGGCTCGCCTTCGTCGACTCTAGGAGGGAAAGGAGAAGGCCACATACGCATTAAATAAAGCAAAATAAGAAGCCCTAGAGTAATGTTGGGTTGCACAGCAAGAGAAAGATGACCTCCAGGCGAAGTTTGTAGAGGATAAAGCACAGATCCAGAAGGAAAAAGAACAACTTCTCACAGAGAATATGGGAATCAAGGAGGCAGTCACTAGAGCACTTTTCTCTATGCCATACCTCACACATATAGAAGAAGACATAGTGGAGAGTCAACTGGAGAAGCTCGTTGAAGCTATTCAACAGCTTCAAGCAAGAGTGGTCGAACTAGAACTGCAAGTTGTGCCAAGAACTCTGCAGGAAGTGCGAGATTAGAGAGAAGAAACTGCTTGGAGAACAGTCGAAAGAATCAAGGCATTGGCCTTAGAATGAAATAAATTAATCATTCGAAGTGCATAGACCTATGAGATTCTGGCAGAGGACCCAGAATTAAGGACATTGGAGTCATAGCTCCAGGAGGAAAAGAAACAAGCAATGACAATACAAGCACAGTTGAATTCGTTGTCAGCAGTCGAGAGGATGAAAAGGTCACGGGAACAGTGCACCGTTCAACAACAGGTCCATGCCATCCAGAGTAAATTCATGGAAGTAACTCAAAGACTACAGCCAGTGCAGAATGAATCCTACACACTTTTTGAGGAGATTGAGGGACAAGGTGCACAGCTAAAACAAGTAGTCACCATGGTGGAAAAACGATTGGAAGGACGAGTGAACAATAAATTTATTCAGGCGTTCGTCGATCAAGAGGCTCTGGAAAAGAAACAGGTCGAAGCATCTTGAGCCAAGCTCGATACCTTTGAAGTAGAGTTGCCCAGATCAGAGTGACTCGGGATGATTCACAGGTGAGTGTTAGGGGCCTGTTGGCCCTCGACCAAGTTTTAGAGAACCTTGGTCGTGTTTGAAAAATTTTGGGACTTCGACAGGCTGGTCAAAGACAAAGTGCTAGGTAAAGCGGAGATCACGGGATCTCACCCCCTTTTGTGTGATTTTTGGGTTTAGGGTTTATGTAACGAGTATGGGATGTCGTCCCATGGGTTTACCCATGTATAGGACCCTTTTATAAAGTATAAATAAGTATCTTGGCGATGTAAGTAGGTGGTGTTGAATCAGTTGTAAGCCAGTGAGCTAAGTGCAAATATTTGTAAATGGTTTATGCATAATGTGTGTTGAGAACTTGCAGAGCTAAGTGCAAGTGATTGTAAGAAGGATCTGTGTTTTTCCAAGCTCGGGGAAGGAGGATCTGGAGAGGTGCACGTAGATCTCCTGTCCTATGCGGAGTTGGTTTTGTGGCTCTGTGCATTGAAAGAAGATAATAAAGAGAAGAAGAGTTGGTGGATGTAGCCCCACGCTGTGGGTGAACCACGTATATCTTGTGTTGTGATTTCTTTGTGTCATTGATGTGATTTATGCTTAGTGTTGAATATTTATGTATGTTATATGCATCTGATATAGTATCTTAATGATTAATAACTTAGATGAATGTTATATCTATTGATGTTATGCGCTAAATGGTCAGATATGCTTAGATATTGTTGAATATTGCATTGTTATGTAATTAGGGTTTTACCTGCGATGTGAATAAAAGGTTAAATACTAATGAATGTTAACTGATAAGTGCTCTGTTAAGTCTTATGATCACAGATTTGTGTCCCAGCTAGGTTGTAGAAACTTGAGTCCTACAACCCCCCCTGCCTCTACCTTGGGTGAGACTTCATCTGCTTCACAGGTGTTGCCGAAAGGGCTGGTAGTTAGGGTTTTGTTGGTGAGTTGTTGAAGAGTTGAACCCTAGGTTTTCCCCTCTACCAACAGTTTTGATTGTTCATTTTCTATTCAAGTATTGAGGAAGTGTTGGACTCACCTATTCACTTGAAGCTATAGTTTGTTCATATGAAGATATGAAGTCGATAGCAATGTGAGAATTATTGTTATAATACAAATTTGCCATGTTTTATTGTAATTACAAAAGGCACCTATTTATAAGTTATGTGAATCTTGAATGAAGTCTGTGAACCAAAATGAAAATAGGATGAGGAATTTTTTGAACTATGGTTCGATTAAAATTATGGTTATATACAAGGATTGTTTTGGGGCACTTCATGGGACCCTGTGGGTTTTGAGGACTTTGTTGATTTGGTTATTATGGTTGTATCCTATCCAATTCAAGGTTGTTGTTGTACTTCCTATGGTGATTATGATGTTGTTAATTTTTCAATTCCGTTATGTACATGAAGTATTTTTATAATGGTTATTTTTATTTCTGGGCAATTGGTTACTGTGTAATATAGTTCAAAGGCAAGTGAGAAATTCTATGAAGCAAGCACCAGTTTTGGTTTGTTTTTATGGAAACAAAGTATTGTTTTTTTGAACAGTAAGAAAGTTTGATTGTTAATTGATATAAGAGATGGCATGATTGATGTATCATTTGAACAGAATCCATGAGATACCCCCCCTCATTCTACCATTTTTTGCTAAATACACCCCCTTCACGATCCCAATTTCACTTATTCATTCCCTGTTTTGTGATATTTGTTTTGAAGAGGAGTTTGTATGGAAATGAAAGAAATTTGAAAGTGGCAACAGTTGAGGACTGATGTTCTAGATATTTTTTTTAATACGCAGTTGATTGTTTTATTAATTGTTTGAACAATATTTTTATATTAATTCCCCTCCATGATATCATTTTTCGCTAGATACAAGCCTTTCATATTTCCCATGAGCCCTATCAATTCCATGTTCACGTGGAAACTAAAAAATGACATGTTATGGATGGATTGCATGTGTCTCGTAGTAAATTCTAGAGCCAACTATTGATTTATGTAAACAAATTTTAATGTATGGTTTATTAAGAAATTTGTGACTGTCAAATTGTTGCTACAAGATGAGTTTTTTTCAGTAGAGGCAACAATGGCCGAAATAACAGAGGCAGGGGTAAATGGTAGTGAGGCCATTGAAGGCCTCTGTTTTCTATTCATTTTGATGTTGATCCACAAGAGTTGAACCAACTGTTCCAAGCTAGGGTTGTTAATTTGGTTGGTCATGGTATCTTGCATCCCCGATTAGAGAGACCCCTTTTCAACCTCCTCAGAATTTCCCTAGCATTCTCGTTCCTCCACATGTGTCATTGCAGCCCAAAGTTGTCGCTAATGATGGTTGGCAAGAAATTGTCCACCAACCTGTCTCTCACCACCGCGGTTGGTCCACTGTGCCATTGCCTCTACCACCACCAATTAATCCCAATTTTCAAATTTCTCATGTTGTTTCACCAGTACAATCCTCACACGCTAGAAAGAGATTAAAAACTGATATCACGCAACCTGTGCAAGACAAATGAAAAGTAGTGGTATCCTCCTCTAGCCCATCCACTGAGTCCTCTAAATCTGTGTCTTTATGCCTCCACCTCAAGGATGACTACTCCCATGTGATCAACGAAATACAACCTCAAATTTCTAACCAACCAAGGGAAAATCAAGAAAAGTCAGTTGGGAACAATAGTGAGAAGAGAAAATATGCCTCGAAAAGAAGCAAATATGGGTTCTAAATGATTTTTTTTATGATTTTTAGTGATGAGGACAACGTTTAATGGTTTTCAGTATGTTTTGGACATCATGCCTTATTTTTGGATATTTTGTGGATAATGTGAATATATTGTTTTTGGGATATGATATAAATTATGGATGATATTTAATATTCAGTTTAAGTGATATCAACGGGAGTTACAAGGGTGTTATATGGTCTAAATGATTTTTTTTTTTAATTTTCATTTGATGGTAACAAGAAGAAATGATGGGAGTCACAAGGGGTCCCACCTATTTAGTCATTTTTAATTAAGACCCTTATTTATATATTATTATTATGTATTTCTCCTAAACTAATTTGTTAATTCAATTTGACTTAACTAAAGAAAGTAGTTGAACTAATTCAACTGATTGGGAAAGAATAAAAGCTCAATTGGATGAAGATACAAAGGGAGAATAGAACGAGAGAAAGATGAGACTAAGGTTTTCTCTTTAGTTAAATGAGATAGTTTCAGTTTTCATTCATTTATGAGTTTACTTGAAAGCTTAATCCTCTTGTTGAAAAAAGGGTCCCATTGTAGACAACAAGGTTCAGGACTAAATTATACTTTTCAGCCCCTTGTTTTAGAGGTGTTGATTCATCCTTGATAGTCTGTGTATTCTTGTTTGTTTGTGAATTAATTTTCATGGATTATAAAGAATATCTTGCAGAGTCAAAATGGCATCAGTTTGTGGCAAGTTGATCTAAATCATTGATTTTAGTTTAATTCACTGTCGGAGTCTTTTTGTATGGTGCCCATCGAAGATATCTAAATTTGAATTTGGTCCATACCCTCTCAAGGGTTTGTAAAGAGAAATACACTTTTGGTATCTCAGAATGAAATAAAATCAGATTGTTGTTATGTCTCATACTTATGTTTTCATGACTTGGTTCCCCTTTTCTCTTTTTGTCTCCATGTTTTCTTTATTGTAAAATCTGTATACATTCTAATAGCTTTGTGTAAATTCTATTTTACATTGCAACATATACAAATTATAAAACCAACCTTAATCCTTGTAATTAATACTCGTGGATTGAGTAAATGTTTTTGAGGCTATAAATGTTGGGTGACATTCCCAACTATCTTGTCCTAGCCAGGAAAGATCTGAAAATGATTGAGTAAGGTGGTCCATACCTTTTCCTCAACACATTTGTTTGTATCAAGTTCCCTATACACTTGTCTTTCATAATTTTTGGGTGTTTTTTGCCTTACTTGAATTCATTTTCATAAGCTTTTAGTAAGATAGATTTGAATATTTCATGGTTTGAGTATGTCTTGTTATCCCCATTTTGTGGATAACTAAGGAGATTATGTCTCGAGGCCCTTAGGTTGTAGATATGGAGTGTCGAGAGACTACATGACCAACAATACCCTTTTGCACAGTTGGAGACTCCTCTCACCACCATAGATGGTCACAGATTTTCATATGGCATCCACCACATCAGCTAGCTTCCAGAAGGCAGTGAGACTTTCTCCATGAGCTACAAGTCAGTATTATGGTGAACATCATTTCAATATTTAAGACGGTTGAGTATGGTGTATCTTAGATTGTTCTATATTTCAAGATATATGCTTGGACATTATGCCTTTTTCCCTGCTTCACCTTGGTGGTTGACATTATTCCCTAGTAAGTGGTCTTCCTTAGGGATGAGTTTTCTACTAGGAACTCCCTTAAAGCGCCATCGTACCATTCCCTATCATAATTACCACTTTCCATCATTGTTCCCCTTCATTTCCTTATCTCTTGGGATTTTAGGGTGTATTGACCCAAGAAGGGGTTGTCCCTCATTCTATGGGAAGAAGGGGATGAAGTCCCAGAGGGATTGATGTTGGGTAAAAGATAAAATCCTTGTATTAACCTTCCATATGCTTCACCCATGGATCACCCAAGAAAGAAGTGAGA
>ML803442.1:138989-153340 GCA_009831015.1 Picea engelmannii | reverse complement strand
TATACATAATAGAAAACTTATATATATCCATATGCATTGATAATATTCCATGTCTAGAAATCAACACAATGATGCAAGTTAAAAAAAAAACATTAAATAACTATCTCATTAATTTAAAGTGCAAATCACTTTACTTAACTTAAAAGTGATGAGCTATGTAACCATACAATACATTATATGAGCATTATTCAATACAAGATACATAAAAAACAAAGGAGAGGAAAACATCACCATGCAAATGCACTCTTTACATTGAGAATGAGAATGGGAATGAGAATGAGAATGAAAGTAAGTGGTGAGCTATGTAATATAGCTAATAAATTATATGAGCATTATTCAATAAATAAAAAAGGAGAGGAAAAAATTACCATGGAAATGCACTCTTTACAATGAGAATGAGAATGAAGGTTAATTCATATTTTATGTTTATTTGAATTATATTTATTAGTTTAAAAATAAAAAAATTTAAATTAGTTGTAAAATATAATTAATAAATATTAATGTTAGTTAAATTTAAATATTTTTTCTTAAGTGTTAAATTTTAATATAGAAAAGATAAGTTGGAATGTGGGTTTTTGTCATTGTCTATGGTTTGTTGTCGATGCACTTTTCTTTGAAATCCATTGTCACCATTTCGATTATATGTTTGTTGGACTCCAAAACATGCACCTTAATTCGTCGTCTCAGACTTTTCGTTGCCACCGCACCCGATTTTGGAAACCCTCACCTTTGTCCTGGGTTGATTGCTTGTTGGTCTATGGAACCTTGGATCTCAGTTAGTCGCCTATGTCTACCTTTGCACGTCGTTTGATTTTGGTGATGTACCTAGTAGTTGCCTTCAATGGTCATGACCAACCTCTCCATTCTCTGAAGCATCATGGACAAGCCCTCCGTCGAAGTGGGCAAATGTGCCAAACGAGCAGATTCATTCCAAGTTTGGAATTATTGGGGAACTTTGTGGAAAAATGGAATTATATCATTCTGACAGAGTGTGGTTTAGTCGGTAAGTTCTTAGGCCTATGGCTCAATCCTAGGGTTTTTCTTGAATGGATTTCCAAGAATTGGCCTGAGCAAGATCCTCTGGATTTTTATTGCAGAAAAAGATTTTATGTATTTATTTTTAAATACATTGAAGATCGGGACCAAATATTCAGATTTTTCCCATATTTCTTAGGTTCCAGGAGAATGTTTCTTTCCCACTGGAGCCTCTACTTCAATCCAGATATGGAGATCTCTTTTTCTCCTATTTGGATCAAACTTATGTTCCTCCCTCTTATTTTCTAGGGTGAAGCCTCCTTCCAAGCCATAGGAAATAAGTTGGGTCTATTTATAACCCATTCTGAACCAAAGGAAAATACCTACACATGTGCCAGAATATGTGTAAACATGGTTTTTCAAAAGGATTACTAGAGGTGATTCAACTCAATATAGATGGTTGGAGTTATCTCCAGACCCTGGATTATGAGCAGGTTCCCTTCAAATGTAATAGTTGTCATGAATATGGGAACTTTGCTAAAAGTTGCCCCAAAGATAAAGAATCTCAACCATTGCATAATAATGTGGATCAAGGATTCAAGCACGTTTCAAGAAAGCATAAGAAAAATCAGCCCAAGGGGGCTCATCCTAACCATAGATCTCATTATTTCCCATCTATTCCCTCTGATATGAATCTTTAGAACATGATAAAGAATCTGAGGACTCTGTGGAGGATGTTCCTGATCAGAACAATCCATAGACCAAATCTAAGAAGCCAATAAAAGAACAAAAGAATCATAAAAAATCAGCGAAAATTAAGGAGGCCCCAAGTGGGGGCAGTGCATCTTCTCCTGGGATGATCTCATATCTTGATCCTATGGATAGGCCTCCAATTAGGGATTATTTTTCTCCCCTTGATCCGTATGTGGGAGTGGAGATGGGATATGTGCAGAAGGGAGAAGATCTTAAATCTCCCTCCTATGCAGAAATACTAAAGAAGAATCTTAGTCCTTCTCCCCCTCTAGTAAGAGGAAGAAAAGAAAACATAAATCGTAAAGAGAAAGATCCAGAATCAGGAAACTCAGGGGACTCCCAACAAACTTTGGGTAACATTTCATATAGCGATGGGATAGCTTGGACTGTGAGTTAATTATGTTTTTCTTCTACATTCTATTGTGTAATCAATTTGTAATTATTTATTCTTACAATCAGGAAGTAGTAAGTCTGTATCCAGGGAAGTCTTGGTCATGGTTCATCAAAGCCAACCTGGTAATTTTGGTTCCTTTCTTCCATAGTATAGCTAGCAAGATGAATATTTTGAAGTTTGTGCTCTATCGTTAGCTTTGGCCCGACCTTTTTAATATATATTTTTCCCTATTTTCTTTAAAAGAAATTAAATTAAATAATTTTTATTATAGAATTAGATAAATTATATGAAAAGTTTTAAAGTATGATTTAAAATTACTTGTAATTAACTAAGAGTTTTTTTTTTTAATGTAAAGAAATAGGTTGACGATGAAAGATCCAAAAATATTTAGCAATAATGGAAGTCCATTCTCTCATAAATCATCAATAGGTTGTTTCAATTAACCAAATTTTAGGTTATTTCAATTAACCAAATTTTGTTTACTATAATGATGAATCTGTACTTTAAATTTTAAGACTATATCAATATAAACTAAGCCAATAACTTTAAGTATTATAATTTTTTTCTTCTATATATATATATATATATAATATCATCAAATTTTAGAAACTTACTTTTGGAATCCCCACAAGAAAACGTCTAAAAAAAATCTAAACATGATAATGATGATGACAATGATAAGGTTGGTTAACCATTCCATATTCCATAGTTTGAAATGATGATAAAATATTAGAATAAATCATTGTGATATAATTTACTACTAAAAATGGATGTACAACTTTTCCTTTCATTATCATTTTTAAAGTAACCCAATGGATAAGTTAACTATTTTGTTCAACAATTAAATAGAATTTTTGGGTTTCTTGTAACAACCCCTCCATTACAACTAGGAAAGTGAAGCAAAAAGGTAATTTTTTTTAAAGTGTTAGGAAATTAATGTCAACAATATAAATCATAGCAACTCAAAATCAACAACATCATAAGTAAAAACATTACCAGCTACTCATCATTGAAATCAATAATGACACATTCAACGCATCAACAAAAAGGATAGCGACACGTAAACATAAATATCATCACCGCATAGCACGTCACAATCATCTTGAAACAATTTATAAACAATGATCAACTAGATAATGAATATTAAATGAATACCCACCCAACCTACCCTCCAAGGTTAGGACCTCCAGGACACATAAGCAATGCTCAAGCCCATGATCCAATTGATTTTGACCATTTAAGGTCTCAGGGCTCATGATTGTTCTATGGAACAAGGAGGTGTCTACATCAACTAGATCAATCAATCAATCCTAATCATCAATTAATCAAGGTGCAAGGGAATCATCATCTTTATCAATCATACATCAACATTTAATTCATGGCGCACATGATATCAAATTCTAACAATCATTCATCAACATTATATATTCGTTGCGCGTGAGATTAAACAAAATCTAGAACAATCACATGCCAAATTAATCAATGGTGCAAGAGAAAACTAGTTACTAAATCAATCATACAATGACATAAGTTAAGGCGCAATGCATTCAACTTTATTTATTTTCAAGGTGAAAAAGCATACATTTGTTTATTCAAGGTGCACGGTTAATCAATCACTGAAATTAAACAATAATTAAACATCATTTTCCAGGTGCGTGCGTGATCTAAATACTAAATTAAACATAAACCAACACATCGATAAATAGTGCAAGAGTATTCTCAAGATTATTTTCATGGCGCAAAGATGACTAACTACTTAACTAGTCATACATCGATATTAAATTCATGGCACAAGTAAACTAATAGTTTAATCATTCATCAATCAATAAATAATCATTGTGCCAGGGTCAACTATCGATTTATTCATGGCGCAAGAATATCTATCTACTCAATCAATCATACATCAATTTAATGGATGCAGGAGTAAGTTATTACACACCTCATCATATATCAGCGTTATTCATGGCGCAATAATGTTCTAATTACTTAAGTCGTCACACCTCATCATTAATAGAGGCGTGAAAGTAAATTTAATTACTCAATTGATCACGCTTAAGCAATATTTCCAATGCAATGAGAAATATATAATTTGTCCTTGGATTTATTCAGGAGGACCTAAGCCCCCTTTTTTTTAAATGACAGGTGAGACATAATAAAAATATCGGGCCTAGTTATCAGATATCAAACATTTAATTGAACATTTAATAGACATAAAACAAAACATAGAATAAAGTAATTATATCATATATCAATTACCCTAATAACAAAGATAATTAGGTGCCATAAAAACATTGAATTTTCCAGCTAAACGAATGGAGTTTTCCCATACACACACAACTTGCTTTACTTGCAAACTACTAAGTAAATAAGGGGGAAATTGCAGAGATTGAAGATGTATAAAATCATTAGCAAAGGAGAATAAATCACTGAGTAATATAAGGAAAAATCGCAGAGATTGAAGATGTATAAAATCATTGGAAAGGAGAATAAATCACTGAGTAATATAAGGAAAAAGCACAGAGATTGAAGATGTCTAATATCGTTGGCAAGAAGAATAGATCATTGAGTAATATAAGGAAAAATCACATAGATTGAAGATGTATTGTTGTTGGGTGATAATCCTTCAAAACGTAGAGCATCCATGGTAAAAACGCAGGGGATCTTTATGTGTTGTTTGTTGAGTGATAAATCCTTCAAAATGCAGAGAATGCATGGTAAAAACGCAGGGGATTTTAGGTATTTTTTGTTGAGTGATAAATACTTCAAAAGGCATAGCATGCATGGTAAAAACGTAGGGGATATTTAGGTATTGTTTGATGAGTGATAAATCCTTCAAAACGCAGAGCATGCATTTTAAAAAAGAAGGGGATCTTTAAGTATTGTTTGATGAGTGATAAATCCTTCAAAACACACAACATGCATGATAAAAACGTAGGGGATATTTATGTATTTTTTGTTGGGTTGTAAATCCTTCAAAACGCAGACCATGAATGGTAAAAACACAAGGGATATTTATGTATTTTTTGTTGGGTGATAAATCCTTCAAAACGCAGACCATGAATGGTAAAAACACAAGGGATATTTATGTATTTTTTGTTGGGTGATAAATCCTTCAAAATGCAGAGCGTGCATGGTAAAAACATAGAGCAATGGCGTATAAAATCACTGAACATAAGCATAGAAAATTGATGATCAAAGGTGGATAAAATCACTGAGCTTAAGCATAGAAAATCGTTGAGAAATGGTGTATAAAATCATTGAACATAAGCATAGAAAATCATTGAGCAATGGGGTATAAAATCGTTGAGCAAGGAATTTAAATGGTGGGTTGATATCTCCCCATCAACGTAGAGATTAAGAGGGATTAATGCCACGAGAAAAGGTTGAAGTGGTACAAGGAAAACACACTCCAGAATTAAACGCAGAGGTAAATTCTTAATAAAATATCAATCCAAAAATCAACAACATGGTCATTACCCCCCTCAAAATGTGTATATGCAATAAACGCCTAATACATTTCAACTCAATGAAAATACAATAAAAACTTATTACATTGCAACTCAAAATAAAATACCGTGACCAAAGAAGATAGGCTTGATGAAGATCCTTGGCGATTGGTGTTCCCTTCCCTCGTCTTCTTGCTAACCATTGAGACTTTACTGGTACCTCCCAGCCAACACTAGGGGTACTCTTCTTCCCCCTTATCCCCCTAATCCGCAAAGGGGACATGCACAAACACAACCAGAATCCTCTAGCTCCCAACTCGCCTCGCAAGGTAGAGCTACCACTCTCTTTCTCGATCTGGGTATCCCAAATCTCACAAGTAAAATCAGTCAGAATTTCTGCAACATAACCTTACTCATGTTAGTCATGATCCATTCCTCCTCTCATCCATTTCCTTTATATAATTTTTCTTAGTGACAACTTGCCATTTTCACAGTTAATTTGTTTTTTAATAATTTAATTAGGAATTATTTCCCCCATACACTTGTCACTTGTTCCCTTAGTTGCACTAATAAATCCATAATTTAATTAAACTAAATATCAATTTCCCTCACCCAACCTAAAAGCGCTCCTAAAATCACTCCTAGTGTCCCTTTATTCCCTTTATTTCACTTTTTATGATTAACGCCCTTCTAAAACTAAGTTGTGTTTAATTTAGGAAAGTTCTTTAGTTAGACTAAACCATATACCTTTCTATGCTTACACATATTTATGCTTTATTCCTTTCTCACTTTAAATTCTAATTTAGTATTTACTTGCACAAGTGTATTAATCACTCCTTAGGATTTACTTTTATTTTCATTGATTCTTAATTTGATTTATTTCATCCCCTCATCGTTTAATTTAAAAATTTAGTTTTTAGTCTTCTCACTCACTTAGACTTAGGCTTAGTTAAATATTTAACGGAAAATGCCTAGACCCTTAGGGATTATGCTTAATAATTTCATTCTTTAGTTAATTAATTAATCAATTAATTAATTCGAGAGGTGCTCAAGGTTTAAGGTTTAACGTTTGCTCAAGTTTTCTAGGCCACCTAGATTCATTGACTTATATTTTTTTATACCACGATTTTCCCTTCAAGATGCACTTCGTGCTCCAAGGGTGTCACTCACCCTTGATTCAATTTTTAATTGCGTGACATTTCCTTCAAGATGCACTACATGCTACAAGGGTGCCACTAGCCTTTGACTGGTTTTGGTAGTTGTCCAACCCTTGGAGTCAATACTCCATTCAAGACACCTTATGAGAGACTAAGGACCTCTAAGGAATAAGGACCCTACCTTATTGCGTGCCCTTTAGAATATTTGTGAGTGACTGTCTCAGTTTTCCTTCACGGTATTGTGGATCTCTCGAACTAGGTAATTGTTAACCTACAATTCAAGCCATGGTGAGAATGTTAGTAGGTCGTGACATGGTTGTTGCCACACCTCTCCCTCAATATCTGGTTTTTGTGCATGGCCCCTTTACTCCTTATGTGAGCCTGATTAGTACGAAGTTGTTAGCCTACATCCATCAATGAAACACTATCAATGATCCATAAACAACATCATAATATACTTGATCATATGTCACATATGCATAAATAAAAATACCCAAACCAATACAGTCCACTCCCTGACTCAATCTGGATTCCAAGGAGGTCCATTGATGCCAGTGGCATCCTCAATCGATCAAGTGTCCTGCACAATCAGGGGAAACTCGTCAATAGAATCTGTCAATAAAAAGATATCAAATAAAATAACATCATAATCCATCAACATCATCACAAGAATCCATAGGCAAACAAACATCCATATAATGAAATTGGATCACTTGCATGCAAGTGTCCTCAAAGAATAAGTCAATAACATGTGCTCGCAAGAGAGGGATGTTACATACACCCTCTCTTGTTTTAAACTTCATCTTGAAGTTTCACAGTATATAAATGTAGTAAATAAAGCATCGGACAAGATTTAAATGTCTAAATATCAAACAAAAATTGAAACTGCTAGCGTATATCATATGCATCCTCCCAGGTAGTCGGGTGTGGATTATAATTTTCCCACTGGACCTTGACCTGATCAAATGTTCGAATCCATAGCTATCGAATGAGATGGTCCAGAATCCAAATTGGCTCCAGCATGAGTGCACCCTCATCTGACACCTACAAGGAAATCAAGTCAATCACATGTGTAGGATCACTAACATAATGTCTCAAAATAGATACACGAAAAACAAAATGCATACGCCTTAAAGAATCAGGCTAGGCTAGTTGATAGGCCACGTTCCCTTTCTTTTCCACAACTTTGAAAGGTCCCACAAACCTAGGAGAGAGTTTAGCACCCTTTCCAAACTTGATCGAACTCTTGTGCAGTTTTATCCACAAGAAGACTCGATCACCAACTTCATAACTATGGCCAATGTGATGTGCATCGACATAACTCTTCTTTAATCCTTTGTCTTATTGTTTTCATTTTCTCTTCCATTTCTTGGATCACTCCTAGTCCTACCAGGACCCTATCCTCAAGTCGATCCCATCTCAAAGGCGTCTGACATGGTCGCCTGTAAAGAAACTCAAAAGGTTCCATCTTAATGGTGTTTTGATAGTTGTTGTTGTACGCAAACTCTACCAATGGAAATAACTCTTCCCAACACTTATGTTGGTCCATCACATACATACGCAACATATCCTCCAAGATTTGGTTCATTATTTCTGCTTTCTCGTCTGCCTTTGGGTGATATGCGGTACTAAAGTTAAGCTGGGTTCCCAAGGCCTCTTGGAAACTAGTCCAAAATCGTCTTGTAAACACCGATCCTCGATCGGATATGATCGTCTTATGCATTCCAGGAAATCTCACAATCTCATTGATAAAAACTCTAGCTATTTCTGGCACTTGATACATCATAAACATAGGGATAAAATGTGCTCTCTTTTTCATAGTGTCAACTACTACGAAAATCAAGTCATTCCTCCTTGTCGTCAGTGACAATACCACAATAAATTCCATTGAAATGACTTACCATTTCAATTTCGAAATGGCATGTGGATATAGTAATCTTGTCAGATGTATATGTTCATCCTTCACTTGCTGACATTCTAGAAATCTCGCCATGTAGTTGACTATGTCCTCCTTCATTCCTTTCCATAAGAATAAGGACTTAAGTTCTACCCTCATCTTCGTGACTCCTTGATGAGCCATGTACACTGATCTATGAGATTCATTTAAGATGAAACTTCTCAAATCATCGTTAGGCGATACATAAATCTGATTATTATACGTCATCAATCCGTCATTTTCCAAATTATATCCTTCAAACCTAGGTACCAACATGGTGTCTCGTCCGACATTTTCCTTAACCTCTTTATACCAGTCATCGTCGCATTGTATAGTAAGAATATTTTCTCTAAGATTAGTCTAAAGAGGTATCACCGAAAATATGCATGGTCTCTGACTCAACACATCTTCCACTATGTTCACTGTTCCTTTTATGTAGGTAATCTCAAAATTGTACTCGCTAAGCAATTTTGACCAACGCCTTTGTCACACGTTCAAATCACTTTACGTAAAAACGTGTTGCAAACCATAGTGGTTTGTTTTTAGTTCGAATTTCCGACCAATCAAGTAGTGTCTCCACACTCTCAAGTCATCCACAATGGCCAACAACTCCAAATCATGTGTCTCTTGGTTCTCCTCATGATTTCTATGTTTCCTATAGATGTAAGTGATCACTCGACCGTCTTTCATCAAGACTCTACCTAAGCCTTCCTTGGATGCATCTATGCATACCAAGAATTCCTTATCCATGTCAGGGAATTTTAATATTGGCACTATCGTCAACAACTCTCGAGCCTTCTAAATGATTCCATTCATTTCTCAGTCCATACAAACTTCTTGTTTTTCTTCTACGATTCCATGATCGGATTTGCTATCTTCGAAAAACCTTCGATGAATCGTCGATAATATACAGCTAAACACATGAAGCTACATACTTCTAGTACGTTCGTCGTCATAGGCCATTCCATAATATCCTCCACCTTCACCAGATCCACAGCGATGCCTTCGTCGGAGATAAAATTCCCTAAGTAATGAATCCTCGATTGATAAAAAGAGCGTATCGATAGCTTCCCGTATAATTTGTTCTCTCGTAAACACTGTAATACCAAGCGCAAATGTTCGTCATTTTCTTCTGTCGTTCGAGAATATATCAAAATGTCGTCAATGAATACTTGAACAAACATGTCCAAGTATTCATGGAACACCCCATTCATCAAGCTCATGAATACCCTTGGGGTGTTTGTCAGTCCAAATGGTAAAACAATAAACTCGTAATGCCCGAACCTTGTCTTGAATGCGGTCTTAGGAATGTATTCCTATTTGATCTGTAACTGGTAATATCATAATCTCAAGTCTATCTTTGAAAACATTGTCACTCCTTTCATTTGTTCAAACAAATCATCTATTCTTGGTAACATATATTGGTTCTTGATGGTTTCCTTGTTCAATTGATGGTAGTCAATACAGAGTCTCCACGACCCATCCTTGTTCCATATGAAAATAACAGGCACACCCCAAGGTGACACACTTAGACGTATAAGTCCTAGGTCCAGCAACTCCTTTAGTTGAATTTTCAACTCCTGTAACTTAAGTGTTGACATCTGATAAGGCGTTCTTACTATCGGTTCAGTTCTAGGTTTTAATTCGATGGTAAATTCCATCTCTCTTTCGAGCGACAAACCTGTTAACTCTTCTGGGAACATGTCTGCAAACTCTCGTACTACCGAAAGGTTTTCTAATCCTTTCACCACACCCTTTTCGTTCAGTGCTAAGATTGCATATAGCTTTCATCCTTTGTGCATACTCTTTCGTAGCTGCAGGGAAGAGATGAACCTTAGGGAAACTTCCTAGTTTCTTCCTACAATCACTCGTCTATGTCCCTCATCATCGGTCAAACTCAACCGTTTTGTATTACAATTGAGTATCACATCATGTGATTCCAACCAGTCCATACCGATCACGACGTCATAAGATCGTAATATCATGACGTACAAGTTGGCCTTCATTACAAAATCTCCCAGGTTGAGGCTACAGTTCATAACCTTTCCTCCAACCTTCTTCTTAGCTCCCGAAGCCATTTCCATGTAGCTAAAATCATCATGTTCGACTGCCTTTACTTTAATTATTTTTAGCACTACACCAGAAATAAAGCTCTCTGTAGCACCGGGATCTATCAAAATACTAAAGGTCTGGTCATCGATGGTACCTAACGTCTCGAGCATAGTAGACTAGTGCTCATCCTTGTGGTTCTTCACCACTGCATGAATCTGGTGGGCCTTGCCCAAATCTCCTACTGTAGTGTGTCCAACTGACCTGACTTCTCTGGCCCTCTCAACTGGACATTCACACTGGTAATTTGGCTCTTCACATGTCCAACATCTGGTCTTCGATCCAGTACTCATGGTCCCCGAAGTAGAAGTTGTTGGCCCACCATCCTGAAACCCTGGTTTGTTCTGCTGAACAGGCCTAAATTGTTGTTGCTGCGGACAACGTTTCTTCTAGTTTTGTGGTCCTCTATAGGGATTCTGTTGTTGAGGCATTGGTCGTCATGGTTTCATGAATGTGGATCCTCTCAGAGTACCTAGAAACCCTAATGGGTGTCTAGATGGTGTTTGATGCTACTGCACACTAGATGTCTCATGTCCCGTTGGTCTCGTAGGAGTCCTGCTCTGACCTCCTCTGATAATCTCTTCCTCTGCTATGAGGGCCTTCTGTACTTCATCATGCAATGTCTGAGGCATTAGGATCCTCAATTTATCACGAATGATGACGTTAAGGCTGAACAAAAACTTTTACCTTGAGCTTCTCGGTGTTCAAATGTGGAGCATACCTAAGCAACTCCATGAATCGGGCCTCATACTCGAGCACTGTATGACCTCCCTGTCACAAGGTGTTGAACTCATTGAGATGGAGCTCAATGAATTCCTCTGACAAATACCTCTCCTGTAACCTCTCCTTGAATAGTTCCCATGACATGTCTTCGATGGCCATGTTTAGTTATGGTAGGAGCGTCTTCAACCATAGAATAGTACTCCCCTTCAGCTGAAAGACTACCATGCAGACTTTCATATTGGAGGATTAGTTGCAAAGTGCGAAGAACATATCCATGTGCTCTAACCATGCCTCAACAACTACGTCGTCTGTGGCACCCAAGAACTTGGGAAACTTGACCTTATCGGGTTCTTTGTGAATTCTACCAGTACTGGTTGGGGCGCACTGTGGACCCTCAAGGGGTACAGGAACCCTAGCCTCATCTCTATCTAGATGGTTAATCAAGGCCTCTGACATCCTCTGAAGGGACCTCATCAACCCAACCACATTCCCCAAAGAAATATTCTCCTATCTAATGATTTGTTCTTCTCCTTGGGAGTTAGACCCCTCTAAAGTGGATGCTACTAGAGGCGTCCCTCCTCCTCCCCTAGCACAACTTCATCTGCCTCCACAACATCCTCTAACCATGATTACCTGCAGGGACACAATTCAATTTAATTAGTGATAAATTATTAATCAAGTGTTTAATACAATGGAAGGAGTAATGATCCCAACTCGTGGGGTTGAACCCGCTCTGATACCATATGTAATGACCCCTCTGTTATGACTAGGAAAGCGAAGCAAATTTAAGGTAAATTTTTTTTTAAAGTGTTAGGAAATTAATGTCGACAATATAAATCATAGCAAGGCAAAATCAACGACATCATAAGTAAAATCATTACCAACTACTCATCATTGAAATCAATAATGACGCATTCAACGCATCAACAAAAAGGATAGCGACACGTAAACATAAATAGCGTCGTTTCTTAGCACATCACAATCATCTTGAAACAATTTATAAGCAATGATCAACCAGATAATGAATATTAAATGACTACCCACCCAACCTACCCTACAAGGTTAGGACCTCCATGAAACATAAGAAACTCTCAAACCCAGGATCCAATTGATTTTGACCATTTAAGGTCTCAGGGATGGCGACTGTTCTGAGGAACAAGGAGGTGTCTACATCCAACTAACAATCAAGTCCAACATTAACTAGATCAATCAATCAATCCTAATCATCAATTAATCAAGGCTCAAGGGAATCATCATCTTTATAAATCATACATCAACATTTAATTCATGGTGCATGTGATATCAAATTCTAACAATCATTCATCAACATTATATATTCATTGTGCGCGAGAGTAAACAAAATCTAGAACAATCACATGTCAACTTAATTAATGGCGCAAGAGAAAAATAGTTACTAAATCAATCATACAACGACATAAGTTAAGGTGAAATGCATTCAACTTTATTTATTTTCAAGGCGTAAAATCATACATCTATTTATTCAAGGTGCGCGGTTAATCAATCACTAAAATTAAACAATAATTAAACATCATTTTCGAGGTGTGCGCGTGATCTAAATATTGAATTAAACATAAACCAACACATCAATAAATGGTGCAAGAGTATTCTCAAGCTTATTTTCATGGCGCAAAGATGAATAAACTAATTATAATCTCATGTCAATAAACTAATTATATCATATATCAATTACCCCGATAACAAAGCTAATTAGGTGGCACAAAAATGTTGAGTTTTCCATCTAAAGGAATGGAGGTTTCCCATACACAAAGAGCTTGATTTACTTGCAAACCGATGAGTAAATAAGTGGAAAATCGTAGAGATTGAATATGTATAAAATTGTTGGAAAAGGAGAATAAATCCCTAAGTAATATAAGGAAAAATCGCAAAGATTGAAGATGTATAAAATCATTAGCATGGAGAATAAATCACTGAGTAATATAAGGAAAAATTACAGAGATTGAAGATGTCTAAAATCATTGGCAAGAAGAATAAATCACTGAGTAATATAAGGAAAAATCACAGAGATTGAAGATGTATTTTTGTTGGGTGATAAATCCTTCAAAACGTAGAGCATGCATGGTAAAAACACATGGGATATTTATGTATTGTTTGTTGAGTGATAAATCCTTCAAAACATAGAGCATGCATGGGAAAAACACAAGGCATCTTTAGGTATTTTTTGTTGAGTGATAAATCCTTCAAAACATAGAGCATGCATGGTAAAAATGCAGGGGATATTTAGGTATTGTTTGTTGAGTGATAAATCCTTCAAAACACAAAGCATGCATGGTAAAAACGCAAGGGATCTTTAAGTATTGTTTTTTGAGTGATAAATCCTTCAAAACATAGAGCATGCATGGTAAAAACACAGGGGATCTTTATGTATTGTTTTTTGGGTGATAAATCCTTCAAAATGTAGAGCATGCATGGTAAAAGCATAGGGGATCTTTATGTATTATTTTTTGGGTGATAAATCCTTCAAAACGCAGAGCATGCATGGTAAAAACGCGGAGCAATGGTGTATAAAATCGTTGAACATAACAATAGAAAATCGTTGAGCAAAGGTGGATAAAATCGTTGAGCTTAAGCATAGAAAATCGTTGAGAAATGGTGTATAAAATCGTTGAACATAAGCATAGAAAATCGTTGAACAAATTGGTATAAAATCATTGATCAAGGAATTGAAATGCTGAGTTGAAATCTCCCCATCAATGCAGATATTAAGATGGATTAACGTCAGGAGAAAAGGGTGAAGTGGTACAAGGAAAATGCACTCCATAATCAAACATAGAGGTAAATCCTTAAATAAATCTCAATCCAGAAATCAACAATATAGT
>ML803442.1:115335-138944 GCA_009831015.1 Picea engelmannii | reverse complement strand
ATACAATAAACGCCTAATACGTTGCAACTCAATGAAAATACAATACAAACTTATTACATTGCAACTCAAAAGAAAATACCATGACCGCGAAGATAGGCTTGATGATGATCCTTGGCGACCGACGTTCCCTTCCCTCGTCCACTTTCTAACCATTGAAACTTCACTGACACCTCCCCGCCAATGCTAGGGGTAGTCTTCTTCCCCCTTATCCCCCCAAGCCACAAAGGGGCCACACACAAACACAATCAGAATCCTCTAGCTCCCATCTCGCCTTGCAAGGTAGAGCTACCACTCTCTTTCTCGAGCTAGGTATGTGAACTTTCACAAGTAAAATCAGTCAGAATTTCTACAACATAACCTTACTCATACCAGTCATGATCCATTCCTCCTCTCATCCATTTCCTTTATAGATTTTTTCTTAGTGACAACTTTCCATTTGCATATTTAATTCATTTTTTAATAATTTAATTAGCAATTATTTCCCGCATACACTTGTCACTTGTTCCCTTAGTTTCATTAATAAATCCATAATTTAATTAAATCAAATTTCAATTTCCCTCACCCAACCTAAAAAGTGCTCCTAAAATCACTCCTACTGTCCCTTTATTCCATTTATTTCCCTTTTTATGACTGAAGCCCTTCTAAAGCTAAGTTGTGCTTAATTGAGGAAAGTTCTTTAGTTAGACTAGACTAGATACATTTCTATGCTTACACATATTTATGCTTTATTCCTTTCTCACTTTAAATTCGAATTTAGTATTTACTTGCACAAGTGTATTAATCACACAGGATTTATTTTTATTTTCATTGATTCTAAATTTGATTTATTTCATCCCCTCATCATTTAATTTAAAATTTTAGTTTTTAGTCTTCTCACTCACTTAGACTTAGGCTTAGTTAAATCTTTAACTACAAACACCTAGACCATTAGGGATTATTATTAATAAGTTCATTCTTTAGTTAATTAATTAATCAATCAATTAATTTTTCAAGTGCTCAAGGTTTAAGGTTTAACATTCGCTCAAGTTTTCTAGGCCACCTAGATTCATTGACTCGTTTTTTTTTATACCACGACATGCCCCGCCGAAATTTCAGATCAGTTAGAGCCCAGATCAAAGGTTAAGAATTTATGAAGTCACAAAAATCGAGATGCAAGGATCGACCTCGCCAGTAACGATTAAGGGTGAAATCTTAAGGTAAAGGTTTAGTGAGCGTCAACAACCTTCATTCTGTAGTATTGATAAGAGAATCGATTTGAGTTAACCCTCAATAGCAGTGAATGGATTTGAGGTTCTATGTTGTAGCTATAGTTTTATTTCTCACTTTGTGCTGGGTACATAGGTCATTTACAGTCATAATATAATTATTCTAATAATATAAAGAGAAACCCAATCAACTGTGAACACTTAGATTCAAGATGGGTAAAAATTAAAATTAAAAGGGCATCTAACTCAATCCAATACTTGGCGGCATGACCATATTATCAATGTCACACTCAGAGCACTAAACCTATCAACGATCATTAAAATTAGACATCCAAATTTATCTCACAATTCATGGCAATTCTAAAAACTCATTTTCAAATTAATATTATTGCAAGTATAATCCTCAGGAAGAATACCGTAACCGACGAAGAAACCAAAAATGGTCTTCTGTGGTGGCGCTCCTTTCGATCTCTCACTTTCTAACCATAGAGACTTCACTGGTACCTCCCATCCAACCCTAGGGGTACTCTTCTTCCCCCTCGGCCTCCTGAGCCGCAAAGGAGCCATGCACACAAAACTAGAAAAATACTCTAGCTCTGAGCTTGCTTAGCAAGGTAGAGCCACCAATCTCTCAAGTTGGGTAACCCAACTCTCACAAGTAAAACCAACCAAAAATTTTGTAGCATAACTTTAACCATAACTAGTGTGATCCATTTCTCATCCATACCATTTGTTTTATATAATTTTCCCCGTGACACCTCCCCACTTGCACAATTTAATATTTTTGTAATTAAATAATTTATAATTAATTCCCCCTTACACTTGTCATCCTCTCCCAAGTTGCACAAGTTATTTGCATATTATAATTTAATTCAAATTCAAATTCCCTCACCCTTCCTAAATGTGCTCCTTAATTCGCTTCTAGTTGTCTCTTTATTCCCCTTATTTCCAATTAATGACTTACGCCTTACTAAAACTGAGTTGAGTTAAAATAGGATTCTTCTCCTAGTTAGACTAGTGTTAACTAGACTCTAGATACCCTTCTATGCGTACACATTCTTTCAGCTTTGCTTCTTTCTTATTTTAAAAACTCCCTTTTAATATTTTCTTACCCATATGTGACTTAAATCCAACCACTAAGATTACTTCATTTTACTTAATTATTGTATTTATTTACAGCATTCCCCTTTTGATTTAGTTATTAATTTCAGTTTAGTCTCTTTACAAAACTTAGACTTAGACTTAATTAATTTTATTTGAAAAGGATTAGACTCTTATAGGGATTTATAATTATCAAATTCATTCTTTAATTAATTAATTAATTAATTAATCCGATAGTGCTCAAGATTTTACAAGGTTTAATTATTTGCTCAGGGTTTTCTAGGCCGCCTAGATTCATTGACTCAGATTTTATTTACGCGATGTGCCCTTCAAGACACACTTTGTGATCTGAGGGTGTCACTCGCCTTTTGACTAGTTTTGGTAGTTTTTCAACCCCTGGAGTCAACACTCCATTCGGGCGACCTTCTGAGAGACTAAGGGATTCTAAGGAATAAGGACCATGCTTTATTGTGCACCCCTTAGAAATCTTTGTGAGCGACTGTCTCAGTCTTCCCTCATGACATCGTGGACCTATCGAACTAGGTAATCATTATTCTACAATTTGAACCACGGATGGAGTGCTAGTAGGATGTGATAGGGACTCTCCCACACCTCTCCCTCAATATCTAGTCTATGTGCATGTCCCCTTTACTCCTTATGTGATTCAGATTAGCAAGCAATCGTCAGCCTACATCCATCAGCAAAACATTGTCATTGATCCATATACAAATCATACTATAATCAATCATATGTCACATATGCATAAATGAAATACTCAAACCAATACAATCCACTCCCAGACTCAATCCAGAGTCCCAGGAGGTCCATTGATTCCATCGACATCCACAATCTTTCAAGTGTCATGCACACTCAGGGGAAACTCGTCAATAACATCTGTGAATACATATATATCAATTAACATTAAATCACAACCACCAACATCATCATCAAAACCATAAGAGAAATATATAACCATGTACTATAACCAGATCACTTGCACGCAAGTGTCCTCAAAGAATAAGTCGATAACATGTTCTCACAAGAGAGGGATGTTACAGTTTTGAAAAATCCAACGTGACCTGCAACTGGACAATCATGGGATCCTTGAAGAAACTTGGATTTAAATATTTAATTGGGATTTAAATAAATTATTCCTTTATACCATAATATGTCATTCTTCCTATCAAACTTGGGGTATTGATTTAAATCATAGATTATGGAACATGTATCTGGGTTTTTGGAATGCTTAGTTCGGATTTCGTCCAACCATTCAAGGATTTCCATTGATACGGCAAAAACTTTTGTGTCTTCATATTTCGTGAGAGGGAATTAATGATGCAGACCCCCCTTCTCTCCTAAGGGCTGTGTGACCTCCCGGTTTAGGATCAATCAAGAAACTGAGTCTAATTGACTCTTCAGTCCCTCAAGGACCTTTAATCAACTGAATAGGACCTCTTTCCCTTAAGGCGTAGGTTATAGGAACCTGCAGGCTTCTCCTTAATGCTTTTAAATCCTAAACGTATTTAGGCACTAGCTCTCCTGGTTAAGCCCTCTCTTTACGTGACCAAGGTTGTGACCAGTTGCCTAATCGAAAGGCACATCATGATTTCGCGTATCGGGCCTTTGCATATGAGTCACCTCGACTCTCCCGACTTCTGAAATCCTGACAAAATCCTAGCGCGTGATAGCCCCTCTATTCTCCTTCATTGATGGGAACTTTCGTTATGAACACTCGCCTAACTCAAAAGGCATTTTGTCCGCTTGCTCGTCCTTTCTAAGCCCGAACTTGCAAATTCCAATCACTAGATCAATGGTCCACAATCCCCGTGATCCAACGGCCCTGGTCTCCTTTTCGCATATCGGGACTTTGCGTCTCGCGAAATTGGAAGGTTGATCACTTCTCTCCTCTAATCCCCAATATCCTGAAATTCATGTGCGCTAGATCAACGACTCACAACTCCCCGTGATTGGATGGCTCAGATCAACTCTTCGTGAATCGGGACTTCACGTTTTGAAAAGTTGGCAAACCACTCACCTCCCTTCTCTCGATATCTGAACTCCCTATATATCCTTTTCTTTGAAATGATTCAAAGTTCCAGATCCCTCCTCGATCCGATGAATCAAATCAAATCATGATTTCGAAATTCATGAATTGCCTGAAATCTTACCTCTTATTTCCCGAGTTGCGAACTCCCGGTGAAACCAGATCTATCGTTCAGCTCCCTCCTTCGATCAATGACTATGATCAAATTATGATTTCGCAACTCGCGAGTTCTTATAACTCTGCCTTTGACTTCTCTGAGTCCCGAGTCAGCGAAATGTTGATCTCTCGCCATGTGTCCCCCTTGACGATGGACGTTTTGGATGATTTCAAAACTTCGTAAGTCTAATTATCTTGTACACTTTCAAAGCTTTAATGTTAGTACACTTTACCTTGATCGGACGGCTATGATCTTTAGGCGCTCAGATCGAACGATTGAGATCCTTTCTTTGTGCTCTAATCGAATGACTGATATCTTTTCTCTGGCACTCAAATCGAATGGTTGAGACATTTCCTCCTCTGTGCTTACTCTTCGTTGTCTGGATGTTGATCGAACGGTCCAGATCTCTCTCCCCAAGCTTACGCTTTCTTCAGACTTAGAATATTTTCAAAAGATTCAAAGGCTTTGAACTTTATCCTTCCTGTGAGTTTGTTTCTTTGGATCTCGTCCACACTTCTTGTAAAGTGTTATCCCTTCTGAGCTTGATCTCGTCAAAGGTTTCGATCTCCCAAGCACTTCTTTCTTTTCCGGGAAATTTGTCAAACTCATATTTAAATATTTCTTGAAAATAATTCTTCTCACCCTCCTGGTGTTCCTCTATTCCATTCCTTTGACTTCTTACGGAGTCACTTCAACACTAAGTCAAATTCTGGATCTGTGCAATCTTTGTAGCAAATTCTTACACAAGATTTGGATTCTTGCAAACAACTGTGCACTCCTTGCAGCAGTCACTTTGCACTTCTTGCAAAGGAAATCTTACACTATTTATTCTCAGCTTTACGAGTTGAAACGGACCCTGTCAACGCACTCCTTGTGGACTGTGTGCACACCTTGCACCGAATCACGAAGAAAAGCGATTTAAATTTTATGCAAGCATTTCAAAGCTACATACATGCATAGAAAGACTCATTCATTCTTGAAAACATTATGACAACAAAAGGGAAATTGCAAACAATATTCACACCATACATTGGATCAATTTTCCTCTATTATCTTCATTCAAAAGAAAAAATGGCTACAGCTAAATCAAACAACAATTACAAACTCATAATTCTCCTACTAGCTTGCAGCTATCGTAACCCCCTTTTGGGTGTACAAAACCTCTCTTTATACAAAATAAAACAAACTAACTGCTACCTAATTCTAGTTACATCGAGACTAGTGTTAAATTCCCAGGTCATGCATTCTCATTCTGTCTACGCGCGTGATCTCTCATTTTATTGTTTTCTATCAACTTCAAAATATTTGCAATGTTGGCTATTATTCGAGACCCCAGATTGGTCCTCATGTGCTGAGTTGTCCTACCATGTGTACTTGTTCACGATGCTCCTGCATCAATTAACCATTATATTGTCTTTTCCTTTTTTATGTAGTATTTCCATATCAAAAGTGGAAATTTTCTCTATTCATTTATGGTGTTGGGTTGTCTATATTTTTTGTTGTAATAAGTATTGGAGACTATTATGATATGTATGTATCAAAAAATTGCTTCCCAAGAGATATTGTTGTCATCTTGTTTATGCATGCATGATGGCAAGAAATTCCTTGTTGTATGTAGACTATAAGCATTCCCTTTTGTTTAGTTTCATTCTCTCAAATGTTATTGGATGTCCATCTTGCATTAAGATTGCTCCAATCCCAAAAACTGAGGCATCACATTCGAGTACGAAAGGTTTTGAAAAGTTAGGTGTTGCTAACATGGGGGTTGTGGACATAAAAATATTTAAAGCTTCAAAGCACCTTACTTCCTCCTCATTCCATTGAAAATAGTTTTTCTTTAGGAGATTTATTAGGGGAGTCGTTAAATGATCATAGTTCTTGACGAATCTTCGATAGTCTCTGGCCAACCCTAGAAATCCTCTTAGCTTAGATATGATTTTTATCTTAGGCCATTTTGTGACTACTTTGATTTAATTTGGATCTACCTTGACCCCATCCTTAGATATAATGTGACCGAGATACTCCACTTCCTCCTTGCCAAATCTACACTTTGACATTTTTGTGTATAAATGATTTTCTTCAAGGAGAGATAATACTTGTCCCAAATTATTCAAATGTTCCTTCCATGTTTTATTGTATACGAGGATGTAGTCAAAAAATACTAACACATATTTTCTCAAGTATGGATGAAATAGTTAATTCATAGCTACTTGGAAGGTAGCAGGGGCATTTGTTAGCCCAAAAGGCATAACCTTAAATTCGAAATTTCCTTCATGTGTCTAAGTTATGAAAAATTTTAAATCAAATCAAATCAAGTTATGAAAAATTGTAAAACTTGATTTGAGATAGTTAATGTAAATTTTAAAAAATAAAAAATAAAAATCTAAGTAATGATTTAGGAGATGGTTTTGACTTGTTTATCGATGATGGTACCGGTTGTCGAGGGAATGGTTTCAATTAAGTTATAATTTCCACTCCAAAAGAAAAAAACCCAATGCTATTAGTAGCATTGCTTTTTGATTCGAGGGTAAATTTTAAAGTCTTTGTCCATGTAACATCTCGCTCTTGCGAGCACATGTTATTGACTTCTTCTTTGAGGACACTTGCGTGTAAGTGATCCGGTTATAGTATGTGGTTATATGCTTCTCTTATGGATTCTTAAGATGATGTTGATGGATTATGATTTATGTTGTTTGATATCTATGTATTGACGAGTTTCCCCTGAGTGTGCAGGGCACTTGATAGATTGAGGATGTCGATGGCATCAATGGGCCTCCTTGGAATCTAAATTGAGTCAGGGAGTGGATTGTATTGGTTTTGGTATTTCATTTACGCATATGTGACATATGATCGATTATATTATGATGTTGTTTATGGATCACTCATAGTGTTTCGTTGATGGATGCAGGATGATGATTTCTTGCTAATATGACTCACATAAGGAGTAAAGGGGTCATGCACATAGACAAGATATTGAGGGAGAGGTGTGGCAACGTCCATGTCACATCCTACTAGCATTCCCGTCGTGGCTCAAATTGTAGGTTAACTATTACCTAGTTTGAGAGGTCCACAATGATGTGAGGGAAGACTGAGACATTCACTCATGAAGATTTCTAAGGGGTGCGCAATAAGACAGGGCCCTTATTTCTTAGAAGCCCTTAGTCTCTCACAAGGTCGCCTGAATGGAGTGCCGACTCCAGGGGTTTGACAACTAGCAAAACTAGTCAAAGGCAAGTGGCACCCTTGGAAGATGGAGTGCATCTTGAAGGGCACATCACATAATTAAAAATTTGAATCAAAGGCAAGTGGCACCCTTGGAGCACAACGTGCATCTTAAAGGGCACGTCATGGAATTAAAATTTGAGTCAATGAATCTAGGTGGCCTAGAAAACTTTGAGAGAATATTAAACCTTGTAAATTCTTTAGCACTGTCGAATTAATTAATCATAATCCCTATAAGACTCTAAGCCTCTGCGATTAAATTTTTAATTAAGCCTAAGTCTAAGTTAGTAAGAAGACTAAAAACTAAATTTATAAATTAACTACGAGGGGATGAGGTAAATCAATTTAAGAATTCGAGGTAAACAAAATAAATCTAAAGATTGATTTTGTACACATATGTGCAAGTAATTATCAAATTGGAATTTAAGGTAATAATGGAATAAAGCTAAAGGAATGGGTACACATATAAAGGAATCTAGAGGCTAGATTACACTAGTCTAACTAGGAGAAGATTCTTATTTTAAATCAACTCAGTTTTACAAAGGCGTCAGTCATTATTTGGAAATAAAGGGAATAAAGAGACAACTAGGAGTGATTTAAGGAGTGTTTTTAGGATGGGTGAGGGAAATTAAATTTTATTAAAATAAAATGTGGATTTAATTGTGCAAATTGAGGAAAGGGTAAGAAGTCTAAGGGGGAGATAATTATAAATTATTTTAATTAAAAAGCGAATTAATTGTGCATGTGTGGGAAAATTCTATAAAACAAATGGTTGAGTTGAGAGATGAGGAACACACTGGTTATGAGTAATGTTATGCTGCATAAATTTTGACTGGTTTTACTTGTGAGCATTGGGATACCCAACTTGAGAGAGAGTGGTGGCTCTACCTTGCGAGGCGAGCTAAGAGCTAGAGGATTTCGGGTTGTGTGCGTGTGTGGCCCCTTTGTGGCTCGAGGGGCTAAGGGGGAAGAAGACTACCCCTAGTGTTGGTTGGGAGGTACCAGTGAAGTCTCAATGGTTAGCAAGCTGGAGATCGGAAGGAGTTCCACTATAACAGGACGTATTCGGTTTAAAAAATTTCATCGTCAGTTACAGTATTTTTATTGAGCTTGTAATTGTAATAGTCAAGTTATAAATTGGATTTCAGTAATTTGCTTTAGAACTCTAGATTTTTGGAAACAAATTATGTGATATGAATTTGGATGATTGTTCTCCGACTATGGGATGTCGCCATGGTGCCCCGATTGCACGACCTAAATAATTGCCTTCCAATTTTGGTAACACTGCCTTAAATGATAATTTGTATAGCTTTACATTATGTATCGCAAATGTTTGAGTTAAATTTTTTCATTCTCAATGAAATGTCCTGAAAACTCTACCAAATGACAACATTAAATTGTTGTGAAACGTTAGATTCAATATTTACCTGCATAGACTTCCTACGATGATTATTCTATTGTACAAACCCTCTGTGTTTTTTTATTAGTGCAGATTTCGCCCAACACTTATGAATCCCCTAGCGAGATTTCCCTTGAACCTCTGCGTTTTTTCTTTGTGCAAATTTATCCCATCACTTATGAATCCCCTGGTGATATTTCCCTTGAACCTCTGCATTCTTTTCTTTGTACAAAAATATTTCCTAGCAATTCTGATTTACTTAGGGATTTATCTCTGAGTTTTCACACAAAAATATTGCCTAGCAATTGTGATTTCCTTACGGATTTATCTATGAGTTTTCACACAAAATATTTTCCAGCAATTGTGATTTCCTTACAGATTTATCTCTGAGTTTTTGCACAAAAATATTGCCTAGCAATTGTGATTTTTCCCTGCCCTTTTTTCTTGTTTTCTCTGTGTTTTTCCTTGTGCAAATTCCCCCAATGAATGTGAAACTCCTGGCGATTTTTACCTTTGAAACCTCTGTGTTTTTCCTTGTGCAATTTCGCCCAGGAAATGTGAATTCTACTGGTGATTTTTCCCTTTGAAACCTCTGCATTTTTCTTATGAAAAAATCTGGTAGAACATCAACACCCATTCTCCTGGTGATTTTTCCCTTTGAAACCTCTGGTAGAACATCAACACCCATTGGGAAAACATAATTCTTTTAGAATGCTTAAATAGGAATTGGAAGAAGTCGATATGGATGTTATTACAAGACCAGGGACTCTCAAAGGCAATGAATTTATTTTTATTTTGGTATATACATTTATTTTTGTGGTAGTATATAAATTAAACACGGAGGCATAATTTTTTCAAATCAATATTACTCAAAAATAAAGTTATATATCCCATATTTTCTTTTGATAAGTGGTAATGTTCCACAATGTACAAAATTTCATAGTTTCATATTAAGCTACAAATTTACTTTCAAATTTTTAAAGAACCTATTTCAATATTCTTGCGTTGAGTTGTCTTTTAGTGCATTGAATCATATGGAATCCAATGGATATATACAGAGAGTAATATAAAGTATGGGATGTGTGATCCATATTCATGGAATGAATCAACCATAAGGTTGGGAATATTATCTTCAGTTGCACGGTTTGTCTATAACAATGGTTTCCACCATTCATTGAAGGAGATCCCATTTGAATCATTACAAAGATGAAATTAAAACTCACTTTTCAAGTGGAAGAATTTGGAAGTCAAAAACATTCAAGATAGTTGAATCTTAGAGTAAATTGAAATCATATCAAATAAAATGTATGAAAGCATAAAAACTAAAAAAAAAGAGAGAATAGCTTTTCCAATAAGAAAAATATAATCAAATTTCCATGCTGATAAGAATATTTCTTCAAGTAAATCCAAACAAAATTTCGTAATGATTTGGAAAATAGAAAAAGATAACACCAAGCTATTAATGACATTTTCAATATTTTAATATACATAAATGCAATAACTTACACATTGGTTTTACTAAATGATCAAGACCATATATTTTAATTACATATGAGCAAACATATATCTCAATCATCTTACTATTCAATGAATTGTATCCCTCTATCGTCCATAATAGGTGCAGTCTTTTCTAGCAATGTTTAGTTCATGATATTAGATTTTTTCATCTCTTCAATCCCTTGGAATGCTTCCATGAACAACAACACATAATAGTCACCTTTCCAATTTGATTAGTCATGCTCCCTGGAAGGAATGTTTATTTATGTTTAATTCAATAATTAGATCACGCGCGCACCTTGAAAATAGTGTTGATATATTGTTTAATTCAATAATTGATTAATCGTGCACCTTGAAATTAAATAGATGTTTTATTTTGCGCCAGAAAAATAAAATAAAGTTGATTACACTTGCACCTTAACTTATGTTGTTATATGATTGATTAAGCCCTTATAATCTCTTGAGCCTTTTAAAATAAAGTTGATTGCACTTGCGCCTTTAGAATAATGTTGACATATGATTGATTTAGTCATTGTATTCTCTTGCGCCATGAAGAACAAAGAATATTTCTCATGCGTCATGAATAATATCGATGTATGAATGATTGAGTATTTAAATTATCTTGCGCCATGAACAATAATGATGTTGATTGATTGAGCTAGTTGGTTTTTGACTTGATTGTGTTAGTGGGATTTATAAACCTCCTTGTTCCTCAGAAAAGTTGCCAGCCCTGAGACCTTAAGTGGTCAAAATCAATCGGATGAATCCTGGGCTTGAGCGTTGCTTATGTGTCCTGGAGGTCCTAACCTTGCAAGGTAGGTTGGGCGAGTAGTTATTTAAATGCTCAGTGACATGGTTGATCTTTCAATTGTACATTGCTTTAGTCGAACGCGATGTGTTTATTGTGTCATTGATAGTTATGATGATGTGTTGATTGAGTCATTGTATATGTGTTGATTCTGTCGCTTTTAGTTATGTTAAGGCAATGCTTATGTGCCATTTCAATTACGATGATGTGTCATTCCAGTTACAATGATGTATGTTGTTATTATGTTGTAACGAGTTTAATATCCTATTGCAAAACAAAAGAAAACAAAAATTATCTTGTACTTTGTTTGGTTGACGTAACGACGGGGATGTTACAGTCCACAATGACATCAGTTGTCAACGCGATGAGTCTAAATTTTAACCATCATAAAAAAAGGTGCTATCGATAGCACCACTTTTAGATTTAGGGGTAAAAATAGCCACTCTGAAAAAAAAAATGAGAACTCTAGAGAGTTCTCGTTAAGTTGGTAACTTTGTTTAGTAGAGATGCATATGGACATCTTCTTTTTTTGATAACACCACATTTTAACAGATCTTGGAATAACCTCTCTATTTATGTTTTATGATGATGGGGGTATCTTTACAGTCTAACCTTGATCAGACTTGATCCTGGATTAAATTCAATTACATGTTCAATTCTTCTTTCTAGTGGTAACTCCATGGGAAGGTCTTGAAATTCCTTCTTGTGTTTTTGAACTAATTCTTGGATTTTTGAAGCTCTGGAGTTATCTTTTTCTGAATATTGTACCTCCATTTGGTGGCATTGGATGAAATAGGTAGTTTCTCTCTTCTAGATCGTATTTTCCATCTGTCGAGATGAACCAACTTGTTTTTGGAGAGGTTGGAAGCCATATAACTTATACCTTTACCCTTACCACTTGAATATGATGAAATGCTTCTGGTGATTAGTAGAGTAAGTACCCAATGTTTGTAGCCATTGGACTCCCAATACCATGTATACTCCTTCCAAGGGTACGGTGTATATTTCTGATTCTAAATTGAAATCTTGTATTTGGAGTTTCAACTTATGGCATTTCCCTACATTCTCAAATTTTTTTCCATCTGCAACCATTACCTTCATGTATGGAACTGGATATACAAATGGTTTGAGTTTTCTTGCAACATTGATGTCGAGAAATTTTTGGGTACTTCCTATGTCAATTAGTACTGTGACATTATCATTTTTGATATGTCCTTCTAATTTAAGAGTTTGTGATTGGATAATGCATGTGATGGATGCGAGTGATATCCTTTGTGTGTTGTCACCTTCGAAGTCTGATGTGATATTTTTGGGGTTCTCTACTTCTTCATTTTCTGACTCTTCTTAGTCTGATTCATTATCTTTTTCTACTTCACATGTATATAATTTTTTTGAATTATCTTCTATGCGGCACATATGTCTCGGGTCCCATTTCTCTCCGCAACATTCACATTTTCCTTCTTTTATTCTTTGGGCTTCCAAACTTCTTCTTTTATCATCTCATAGGTTTGGTAGTGTATATTTTTCCTTTTCTATATTAGTGGTTTGAGATATGTTTATTCTTTAATAAACTTTGTCAAATATTGATTAGACTTCTAGCTTGTTTTATGCTTCCTTTTCCTTGCACCTTGCCATTTCAATAGTCCTAACCTCATAAATTTTTAATTCATCCTGGATATGTGGCTTGAGACCTCCCACATAAGATTGGAGTAATTTATAATTTGTACGGAAATTATAATTCATCCTGGATTATGATTCCACTAACTGTATGGTAGTGGAATCATACAAAATTGGTGGTAATTTGTATGGAAATTTGACAACGGATTGGTAATGGCGGCAGTCGGTAATTTCCATATTGTACAAAATTCATATGGAAGTGATGTGTTGTACGAGTTAAACGTAGAATGATATTTGGCTGGTATGGTACACGACGGTTGATGTCCACCTGTGTATGACGACGATGGAGGGTGGTTTGTGTATAGTGACAGTGGGTAAGGTGTTGGTCGAATGAAACAAATACTATCAGGAGTTTCTACTTAATTGTCAAGTGTGTGTTTTTCTAAATATCTTATTGATATGATAAATAGTTTATTTAATATATATATATATATATATATATATATATATATATATAATTAACTTGGAATTGGAATTTTTAATTGTGAAGTGTTTTTTAAGGTTAATATCTCATCGATATAATGATTTGCAGATTATTTTTTTATCTCCAACAATACTTTGATGTCAATGCTACATTGTTTTCATAAAATTGTATTATGGAATAATGATTACAAATATTTGAGTTAATAATCTATATTTTTATTACTGGTTTATTTTATTACTTGTAGACCATTAAGTTACTATTAGTTTTACTAACTAAAAAAACATTTCATATCAATCATACTAAACCAAAATTTCACTCACATACCTGGAAAAGTTTTAAAGCTACTAAACCAAAATCCTACTCACATACTTTATAAATTCATATAACATCTATTACTTTTTATTAAATTTACCTTATAAATTCATATAACATCTATTACTTTTTACTAAATTTTATATATTGTTTAGAGCACTAAACTTATTTTTTCTATTTTAGAGAAATTTATTATAAAATCATATCAATCATGCTCAATCAAAATTTCACTCACATACCTCGCAAATTTTTAAAGCTACTAAACCAAAATCCTATTCACATACCTTATAAATTCATATAATATCTATTACTTTTTACTAAATTTACCTTATAAATTCGTATAATATCTATTACTTTTTACTAAATTTTATGTATTGTTTTTTTTTTTTTGTAAATGAGTGTATGAATCTATATTGTTTTATAAGGTTATAGTACAAAACTGATGCAAGGATTCCTAGGATCTGCCTTAACGGAAACCAGATCTGGGGTCCTTGGAGTGCAGTATCTAAAAATAAACAAAAAGTGTCTGGGTCGCCACAACGGGAAACCAACCCAAGCTACCATAATTCAGTCTAAAAACTTCATCAAAAGAAATCAAAAAAGTCTGAACGTAGTGGGGTGAGCTCCTACTCTAAGAGACAAGGTTTGGGCGGGTCCTGCGCTAGTCTAGGTTGATGGGGTGCTCTACGTCCCCTTTCTGTTGTGTCACATCCTCCTCCCTCTGTTTCACCAGACGTAGCTTTCTGATGCAAGCTAGGGTTCCATTACTGTCGGTTGGAGTGATATCTATATGGTGAACGTAGCGTAGATAGAGATGAAATTGTCCTGCCATCCGCTCCAGTTTCTCCTGTTGTCTTTTTTGGTCCTCCACCAGCCTTTTTACCTCCATCTCCAGGTTGCTGAGGCAGTTGAGAATTCCTGTGCGCTCTTTCTTCTGCTCTTTGGTTTCCATCCTGTTGGTCTCCCCCCGATTCACACACATCTTACCTATCACCATTTTGGTTCTCCAAACTTCCTCCATCGTCCTGTGGTAGAGGGTTATCCTCGATTGTGTGGTTCTGGGGTCCCGTATCCCCCCTGCTTCCTGGGTTAGTGTTGACCAGACTTTGCCCCTGCGGGTGTTGTTAATTTCTCCCTCCCATATTTTAATGATCGTCTTCCCCTTGGTGTCTACCTTTGTGAGGAAGGTGCTCCTTGTGTCCCTAGCCACCTGTTCAATTCTTGTCATCCGACGGGCACTCTGTGGAGGTTCCTTTCCCTGGGGGACTCTCTTGCTACTAGTTTTCTTCATGTGCACCATCTTAACATGCAGGTGGTGGTTCTTACATTGGGTTATTTCCCTATTCCGTTGCACCTTCTTCTGATAAGTAAGGTGGCCCCTGTTATTGCAATGCCTTGTTCTGTGATAATTTTTGGTGTCCTAGCGTTTATGGAGCCAACCCGGCTATGGTCCCGTCCTTGCAATCATGATCTGTTCGTCAAGGTGGTCCTGCCAATCAGAAGACTCTGTTCTAGAGTGTGTGCATTTGATGACCATGTCGTTATCCCTGCACTAATGCTCTACCCTGCTCATTGTACGCCATCCCTTTCCCGGTCCCATCTCGGTACTTAGGTGAGGTGTGTTCCTACTTGGCCCTGGTGAGACCTGTCGTCCATCATCCTTTGCCACCTACGATTTAGGTCCATCGTCCTTTACCTCCTGCGATTTATCTCTTCTTATTTCCAATAGGTAACTTATGTACTTCTTTTTATCGACGGGGTTGTGGTGTCGTACCTTCGCCTGATGTGTGATCTACGTTTCCATTTGCAACCTTATTTGATTGGTGGGCCATCAAATTCTGTCTAGGACCTACATGTCCTACAGTGTCTGTTGTGCCTCCATTCTTGCCGTAATCTTCCATACTACTCCTATTATCCCAGTCTTTTGCCACAAGTTGGGTGCAATCTACTCGGAATTGACCTTGCGGGATGTTGCTCCAGATTGTTTCCAGTTCTAGACCTTCATTCTCGACCCCCTCGTTTTCTATTATGTCCGCTAGTCCATTTGTTGACCTCCTCACCCAAGGCAACTCCACATTGATCCATGTCTACAAGTGCTCTTGGATTTTTTTCAGTAGGTAGGCCAATCACCAATGCCTCTGGATCTTACCTATTCTGGTACTGTTTTGGAGTTTTCTCACCGTGTTAATGACTAGCACAGAGTCTCCTTCCACTATGGCGTTCGTCATCCCCTCCCAGCTAAGAATCTCCAGACCTGTCTCCAGGGCCCCGAATTCTGCGGCATTATTGGTGGATTTGCCTAGGATCCCCATGTATATTTGTATGATGTTCCCTTTACTGTCCCTGATTACTCCTCCCAGACCTGTTCTTCTTGGGTTGACTTTCACCGCCCCATCAAAATTCAACTTGAGAGAGCCTGGAGGTGGTGGTTTCTAGTTTCCCTCACCTAC
This sequence comes from Picea engelmannii, assembly GCA_009831015.1. Lineage (NCBI taxonomy): Eukaryota > Viridiplantae > Streptophyta > Pinopsida > Pinales > Pinaceae > Picea > Picea engelmannii. The sequence goes on along the minus strand of ML803442.1, from coordinate 122,648 downwards.
TTGGAGTTGCGGTTGTTGTCTATCTGTATTGGGGTTGCACCCACTGGTTAGTTGGAAAACCTCTAGGACTCTGGAATCCTGATCAGTGGGTTGCGTGCTACCCTCCTGGTAGTTGCTGCTCATCACCGTATCGTGTATCATGGAGGTTATTGTTTCCTTGATCTTCCCTTCTAGCCAGCTTTGGTTTCTGAAAATGCGCCTTTTCCTTTCCTTCCATGTCGAGCATATGATCATTCCTAGGGTGAGGATCCAACAGAGGTTCACCTCTGCTTGGTCGTTGTAGTTTTCTCTCCAGAGCTTGATTGTTGCGGCTATGTTACCACAGATTTTGTCTGAATGATAGAAGATACTTGTTGCCCAGTCCCACAGTTCTGCAGTGTAGTCGCATTCATTGAGGATATGGTTGGTTGTTTCTTCCTGAGTTTGACATAGATGACATCTTGACAGACCAGTAAAACCTCTTTTCCTTAGGTTATCCCAAGTTAGGATGCAGTTGTGTAATATTAGCCACTGGAAGATATTAATCTTTTTCCATTGGGGGTTGTTCCAGAGCTTATCCCAGTGTTGTGCTAGGTCGTCTTAGTATGGGTCTGCCATATAGTGCCAAACTTCTTTTAGGTTGAATTCCCCTCCCTCCTTTTTTCCCCACCTCAGCTGGTCTTCTCCTTCTGTTACTGTTATTTTTCATTTGCCCAGTTCCTCCTCCACCTCTTTTATTGTTGTTGTGGGTATCTCCTTGTTCTGAGGAATAATATTGTCCCAGGTTCTCCATTTTTTGTGGTCTGTTCCCTGCTGTCAGTATCGATAGACGTTGATTTTTCCTTGCATGATGAGGTCCTGTTGGAGTATCCCTCTGTCCGGGTTTTCCATCCCGGGTTCTTGTTGCCAAGCATCCTCCTAGAATCTGGATGTTCTACCATTCCTGATTTCCCAAAAGATGTGTGTCTAAATCCATGCTCTTTTGTGCCATGCTAGGTTCTAGATGACTGAGCCTTCCCTGGTTCCTCCAAAGAGTATTTTGTCCTGGTTGCAGGTGTCAGGTGCGTACTTTTCCTTCCATAGGTTTACCCAAGGTGTTGTAGTTTCTTTGACCCAACGCCACCATAATTTCTCCCCATATGCATTGTTGGTCATTTGTGGATCTTGCAGCCCCAAGCCTCCTTTTATTTTTGGCCGACAGACTTTCTCCCAGGACACCAGGGCCCATCTTTTCTTTGTTTCTGCACCTCGCCACAGGAAGTCCCTCTGGATGGATCTAATTTTCTGTAGGATCCTCTGTGGGGTGGGGAAGACTGGCATCGTATAGGTTGGGATAGCTTGTAAGATAGTCTTAGTTAGGATCAGTCTGCCAGCTAAATTAAGGGACCTATAAGTCCAGTTTTTTACCTGCTCCTGTAACCTATTTATTACTCCTTCCCAAGTTGACAAATTATATACTTTGTTTGTCAAAGGAACCCCCAAATACTTGGTTGGGAGTGTTTTCCATTCAAATCCTAGAATGTTGGTCAAATTCCTTTGGATAGATGGGTTGGTATTAAAGAAAAAGATCATCGACTTCGAGTGGTTGGTCTCAGTGCCGGAGGCTTCTCCAAAATCTTCTAGGAAGCATTTGTAGGCTTTGGCTTATTTGACCATGGGTATGCCATGGAGGAGTGTATCATCTACAAACTGTTGGTGGGTTGAATTAGGGAAATTTTCAAAGGGTTTGAGCCCTTTTATTTCTCCATTTGTTTTTGTGCTCTTTATGCTCCTGCTGAGGCCTTCCATCATCAGAATGAATAGAATGGGGGACATTGGGTCGCCTTGTCTTATCCCTCTCATGGGCCAGAAAGTTTTGGTTGAGGCTCCATTTATTATTAGCGAGTAGCTTGTTGTGGATACTAGGCTAAAAATCCAATTGATCCAATTTTGGGTGAAACCAAAGGCTTCCAAAGTCTTGATCATGTAATACCGGCTAATTTTATCATAGGCTTTTGCTAGGTCCAGTTGTATTAACATTTCCCCCCTCTTCTGAAGTTTTATGGTGTGAATGATCTCATGGGCCTTTATGATATTGTCCATTATTTGTATACCTTCCACAAAGCATGCTTGTTCTTGTGAGATCAATTAAGGTAGGAGGGGTTTCAATCTATTTTCTATGACTTTGGAGATAATCTTGTAGATCACGTTACAAAGTGCTATGGGTCTGTATCGGTCTGGGGTTTTGGCTTCATTTTCTTTAGGGATTAGGGTGATCATGGTTGCATTAAGTGCTTTAAGGATGGAGGCAGGCCTTCTAGAGTCCTCTACTACCTTATAGATGTCATATTTGACAATTTCCCAGCAGGATTTGAATAACTCCACAGTGAAGCCATCTGGACCTAGTGCTTTCCCACTAGGCATTTCGTGGAGAGCTTGATCAACTTCTTTCATGGCAATATGTTTGTTCAGGAATATGTTTTGTTCCTCAGTAACCAGGCATGGAATATGCTGGGTTATTTTTTTGATGGCCTATGATCTATCTTAATGAGGTTCTTGGGCTATCCCATGGAATTGGATGACCATAGCACTTTCGATCTCCTGATGTGACTCGCGCTCAATTCCATCCTGGTCCTTGATCTCTAGTATTTTGTTATGGGCTCTTCTAGCCATGGTTGTTATGTGGAAGAACTTGGTGTTCCAGTATCCTTCCTTAAGCCATCAGATGCGGGGCGTTTGACACCAGAGTGTTTCCTCCTATTGGCATTGCACCTCCCATTCTTGTGTCATTTGGAGCTCTTCCTTTTTCCTGTCCTCCGTATAGCCTTCCCGTAAGCAATTTTCTTGGAGTTTTTTCATTTTTTCTTCGATGTCATTTTTATCTGTGTTTATATTCCCAAAGATATCCTTGTTCCATTCCTTGAGTTTTTTTCTGATGTTTTTAAGTTTCTTGTGTAGTTTGAACATCCTAGTCCCTTGCTTCGGTTTCTCCTCTTGCCACCGTTGTTTGATTTTTTCCTTGAAAGTCGGGTGATCAATCCAGAATTTCTCGACTCTGAAGGGTCTGTTCTTAGGTGTTGTTTCGAAGCCTTCTTCTAGTTGTACTGGCCAGTGATCAGACCCACCCCAGGGGAGGATGTTGCAATCTAAGGTTATCCCTTGCATGATGATTGACTCTGATATAAGGAATCGGTCAAGTCTTGTAGATACATGGAACTGGTTCATCCGTTTATTGGTCCAAGTGAAGTCACCATTCTTGGTTTGGAGGTCTACCATCTTCGCTCTGTCTATAAAATTTGAAAACTCCTCCGCATCCCGATCCAATCTTCTCGTACCACCCTTCTTTTCTGCAAGGGAGGTGATAATGTTGAAGTCCCCTTCCAGTATCCAGTGGAGGTTGGTGGCTCAACCTTTTATATCTTCTAGGTCTCGAATCATTCCTTTATTTTCCTCTGGCCCATGGGGCCCATACACATTTGTGCATAGAATCTCCTCAGTATTTCCCATGATTTGCATGCGTACCGTTAGGGTGTACCTGGTTTCCTCGGCTGCTATTAAATTTAGGATTTGTGGGTTCCACAGAGTGAGTATGTTGCCTGACCTTTGGTGGTCTTCGATGGATACCATATTGTACTTTCACCAATGTTGTTTACTGATTGCCTCCATTCTATCTGTAGTACATTTCGTCTCTTGAATAAAACAGAGATCTGGTTGCTCCTTCTTTAGTTTATTCCTAAGGATTCTTTGTTTTCTTGGGTTGTTTAGGCCTCTTATATTCCAAGTTATAACCTTCATTTTTAAACATGTGGGGGAGAGTGGGGAAAGAGTTTCTTGATCTTACTCAAGTTTATTAGTAGTGCTCCCATCTCCTGTAGTGTTACGCTGTTTGATTTCCTGCCTTTTTTCCTTCTCGTATGTTTGGGTGATGGTTTTGATTGTCCCTCGTCGGCTTTCACTCCTAGGTGTCCTATCTCCCTGTGTGTGCATTTTTGTCCTCTGGATTTGTCTTCCTCCCGTAGGAGGAACAGGTATTGGATGCGGTCGAGTTGCTCTTTTGGTACGTTGTCGAATCCATGCCTTTTCCATTGTTCTAATATGTGCAGAAGGTCTATCCCTTTCCTTTCCACCAAGTCTCTGAGATCGGTGTCTTCTGTACCTACTTCGCTCGGGGTCATCTCTACATCCCCCTCTGTGTATTGCATGGCAGTGTTTTCCACTTTTGTTTCTCCGTCCATTGGGGTTGTGCAACTCCCCTAAGCTATTGTAATGTTTGGTTGTTGGGTGGGCTCTTTTGTTGCTTGGTCCTTGACTTCTGGATCTTTTGCTGAGTCCTTTTCTTTTGTTGTCCCTTTGTTTATTTGGTCCCTTCCTTCCATCGTATTCTGGGTCTCCTGAGTATTTCCTATCGAGGTTTTATTTTTCTTTTTATTTTCTCTATTCCTAGGGTTCGGGGTTATAAACCCTTCCTCGTCTTGTTGTGTTTTTGGATTTCCCTCTTCTTGCCTTTTGTTTAGAGGGCACTCTCTGATCGAGTGTCCATTCTCATGGCATTGTCTGCATCTAAAGGGGATATGTTCGTAATCTATGTTTTGGATCCATTCCTCATCCCTAAATTCCAGACTTATTGCTTCTGGGAGTGCTCCAAAAACATCCATCTCTATATAGATTCTTGCATACGATGTGTATCTTCCTTTTAGGGTGGATTATGAGGTCTTCACATATTTCCCCAATTTGTTTCCTATTGCTTCAAAGGTATAGGGCAACCAGTAGTCTAGGGGTAGGGAATAAATTCTTAGCCACACTGGTACCTTTTTGAATGTTTCTTTCTCTGGGGAAAAATTTTCTTTCCAGGGTTGCATGTAGAGTTCCACTAAGGCGTGGAAGTATGGACCTCCCTCGAAGACTCTATCCCTGTCCTCCAGGTTAATAAATATTGTTGTGAAGAAACCCTTCGAGCCTAGGTGGAGTTCCACTTCTCCATTTGGCTTCCAGTGGTATTTAATCCAGTTGCACAGAGTTCTTCCTGTGGGCCATAACCCCATGAATTTTCATATGAGCGCATGTATCTTCATTTGATCCCTGTAGAGTTGCATTTGTGGGTATTCCAATACCACCTTGGGTATCAATGTTGTTTTGGGTTTGCAGGGGTTGCGCTCCTCTGTCTCGTTAACCTTCCCAGTCTCGTTCTTTTCATTCTGAGTCTCCTTAGCGACTTCCTCCATGGTATCATTTTTGTCCCGACTTCTTTTTTGATGCTTCCCTGGATTTGATCCCAAGGTTCCTGTTGCTGGTGCCTTGAAAAATCCGCTTCTTGGCCCTTTTCCTCTATCCACCACTACTTGTTTGTATGAGGGGGTCCCCTTGTCCCCCCCCCCTACTGCTCATGTTGCTCTCTATTGTGGCCGCGACTTTCAAACCCTAGCTCACTGTGTCTGTCAATTCTTAAGACCCCCGATGCTTTATAAATTTTATATATTGTTTAGAGCAATTAGTTTTTCTATTTTACTTAAATTTATTTGTTGGACATGGTTGCCTACAAATAGCTTCTTGAACTATTTTTCAAATTTTTAATTATTAATTATGTGCATTTAGTCCTTACCCTTACTTCTACTACAGTGAGAAAATAATTGTGTGGTTGAGTGATAAAGCAACTATGTGTGAATGGGTAAATAATATTGATTATATTCTTTATTTTATTTATATATGTTAATGATAAAGGTATTGAATCGTGTTTATTAATTGGATGATTAAATTGCTTATAAAAATGTTGTGAATAAAATAAAATAACTAATTTATTAGTTGTTGAATGATGAATGGTATATGAAATATTTTTAATTATATATATATATATGGCACTATAAGACAATATTGTCATTCTTTAGGATAATTTTATCTTTGCTCTTAGGGTTAGTCATATCAGTTTTACTGACAGAGAGGACAAATTGGTCTAGAAAAAAGTCTTTGCATGGGGTTTACACACCCAAATTGGGTTATATTGCTCTTAATGTAGATCTTCTTCATAAGTAACCATGTTGGTGGTGGTGCGGGTTATGGAAGCTAAAATTCCCTTAGAAGGCCAAACATTTTATGTGGTATGCTATAAATAATAAGGTCCCTACCTGGGATAACATGTGGAAGAGGAAGTGTGTTGGGTTGGGTTGGTGCCCCTTATGTAAAGCAGAATACAAATCTAATTTTCATCTTCTTATATTCTTCCCTTTTACTCTAAGAGTTTGGAAAGAAGCCTCAACCATTCTAAATTTACCATGTGTTAGGGAGGGCCCTTCTTTGGAACAGGCTTGGAAGGACTGGCTTCAGGTGCCGATCCACAAGAAAATTAAAGCTTTACCTTTGATTGTATGTTAGGGCATCTCGTTGGCTCATAAATATGTTATTTTCAAGGATAAACCAACTCTTTCAGATCTCATTGATTCTCAAGGCCTCTCGATTTTATCTCATTTTCCTCAGGAAAAAGACATCCCTTTTATCTTTGTTTACCAACATGAATCCATTGATAAATCTTGGCCTTGGGATTTTTTCGATGGTGCTTCTTAGAAGGATAATCAATCCTGTGGGGGTGGCATGGTGTTGTATCTCTTTGATAACCATTTCTTCAAAATCAAAATGGGCCTAGGTCAAGGGACCAATAATTATGTTGAGATTATGGCCTTAAAGTTGTTTCTTCAATTCTCCAAGGTTAAGGGGGTTCATTCCATTCAATTTTTTGGAGATTCTATGAATATCATCAATCAGACTAGTAAAGTTCAAATTTGTCATAATATTTTTCTAATGCCTATTTTGGAGGAGATATTCAGGTTTATGGCTACTTTTCATTATGTTGTTCTAAAAGATGTATTCAAGATTCAAAACTCTGTAGAAGATGTTCTTTCAAAAGCAGGTATGCAACTCTTTTTTGGTCAATGGCATGTCTTTGAATCTATCGGGGATGATTTTTTTTAGTACTATCACCGCCCCTTTATCGACGGTCCCATGCTCACTCAGTAATTTATGGATCATGGCATTGAAATTATCCTTTATTCTAGCTTCTGTATATATATTTTTTATATCTCTTGTACTCTCACATAAATGAATCTACCATCGGCGCTTATATTTCCATCTTTTTTTTTTGGCTTTAATGGACCTTATTTTGGACTGATTGAGACTATACTTACTATGTTGTTGTCTCTTTTTTTTGTTCTCTTTCTGAATAGAACAATCTTTTATTAGATTTAGTTTTATCATATGTCGGTTGTTTTTCCCTGGCTTCTTCCTCTCTCAAGAGATGTGCTCTCAAAACACCTACAGAATGTAATTTTGTCTCTTCGAATGAATAAAATTACACTTTTTTCTGTGGA
>ML803442.1:83584-103932 GCA_009831015.1 Picea engelmannii | reverse complement strand
TTCCATACATCTCTCAACCATCTAGACACATAACCCTATCCTCCATGATATTCTCCATGAGGTCCATGATCTCCTCCATGATATCCTCCATGATCTTCTCAATAATCTCCTCCATGATCTCCTCAAATTCGAATTTGAACATATAGTGCCACATAAAGGTGCCTAGGAAGTTTCTTTTGTACCTACACATGTCAACAAACTCATTCTAATTGTTAGGTATAAGTATAAGCATATTATTTTCTAAAGTTTAACCATAAATCCACTTAAAAATGTTAAGAATTGATAAACTTTGGAAAAGCATAGTTATAACCCAATGATGAGGTAAATGTAACGATGTGGAGGTGATATGAAGGTGACATGAAGGTGAAATGGAAGTAATTGTGAAGGTTTTAGTGAATTAATGGAGTGAGAATAGGGACTATTTTGAAACCCTACAGGGAGCTTGTAAACAAGTGTTGAAAAAGAAGAAGCATCTAAACCCTAAGTTAGAATAGATATAGAGTGAAGCCCTAAGCATCGAGATGGACTACCTTGTCAACATGAAGCACACTAACATCACTGCAGATAAATTTTTGGAGGAATGGGGAAACTTTGAGGATAGGTTAAAGTCCATTAACCCCATATTTATAAAATATGCATGGAAACTGCTAGAAAGACAAGGGTATAAGAGCCATAGAAACCAAAGACCTAGTCTATAGTATCTAAAGACCCATTTTTCATCCAAGTCCTTAGGTAAACAAACCATTGATTTTAATAGAGTGTGCATTGTCCAGTAGACATCTAGATGGAGAAGTGATTGAGGAATTTTTATTTTTATTTTTTTTGTAATTTTGATGAAGAAAGTGATATTTTAATTGTACAGTCATCTCCTCACTTATTTGGGATGAACAATACTTTGAGGTTGGGGGATATGTGGTAGGAGCCTTAGTTGACTAGTCTAATAATGTAACACCTTGTTTCCCCCGGTCTGTAAATATAACCATATTGGCCAGGGAACTATGGAAAAATCAAAGGTGTGAATGTTTGTTTTGATGGACCTTTGAATAAAAGGTTGATGAATGTAAATTATGTTATTTTTAATAGAAAATAGATATGTATTGCATGACTATTGTGAAGAGGATGTTCTAAGAGAGACCATGATTTCTAATGAAAAGGTGGTGGAGGGAACCTGGAATGGTTGCATTAACATCCACCGAACCAACATCATGTTGGATTTAAATTGCTCAAGATCAGAACCACCCTCTGACCAGAAATGAATTCCCGTCATGTTGGTAGGTGGGAAGGCCTCCTCAAGAGTTAATGAGGGGATGGGGAAGACTACCCATATGAAAGGCTTCCAGACCTAACCACAGACAGGGGAATTTGAGCCACACACAATCTTGTTGAGGAAGGCAAGAAAGGAAGCATGGTGTGGGTAGAGGGGATGGGGGGATGAAAGGGAGTTTTGTTCACAGAGAATAGAGATAGAGCCAAGAGAAGGAGAGTAACCTTCATCCTCAACTATTCATGCATTGGGAGAAGGAGAGTAACCTTCATCCTCATCTATTCCTGTATTGGGAGAAGGAGAGTAACCTTCGTCCGTAACTTTCATTGAGCTGGAAGTAAGAGGTTGAATCTCAACACATCGTAGCCTAAGCTCGAGGGTGGCCAATGATAAATCCATTGGGAGTGACTAAGCCTATGGTTGGGTGGAAACGAGCACCCCTCTCAGAAGTTGCAGTACGCCTTATGGTGATGATAAGTGTTTTTATGCCTTGTGATTTGAATTATAAATAATGGATGCATGCTTGTATTTATGTGCTTGTAAATGGTTTATGTATTGAATGATTGAGTTAAGAGTATGCGTTCGTTCCTTGAGAACTTTTACATCTTCTTGATTTTTCCCTTATGCTCTAGTTTAATCCCTCGAAAGAACTTTCCCCAAGGAATTTCATCCTGTCCTAGAGTCAAGTGAGTACTTCACTGAATGTGGAGGTTGAATCCCATAATCCTTGTGATACGAAGTTCATTAAGCTCAGGAGAGGCAGTGCAGTTATGCGTAGGCTCTCTGCGAGGTAAGAAAATACCCAGAACCACATAAGTTATAGACTTGATTAAGGAGTGCAAGAGTTGTGCAGAAGATCCTTCTATGTGTTAAGTCCAAGAGAAAGAGCTTAACGCTCTTAAATCCTTCATAACTGATGAATCTCATGAAGGATAGCAAGAAATTCAAGTATCGAAAGGGAGTATCCTTTCATTTGGAAGTTGAACAATCAATATCCGCTCATGAGGATCCGAGGTATATCACGGCCGCTATATTTGAGGAAGGAACACAAGCATTAGTGCCTCGACCTCTTTAGCCTTCGCAGGTTCGACGAATGTTGGTAATCACCATGAAAGGGATGGATCCTTTGAAGTCTGAAACCCGAAGTCGCGATGTAATCTGGGTCGTATATCTAAGGATCTTTTGGAACCCACCTCAACCCTCAGATCTGTGAGTTCAGAGTCCACAGATCGGGAGAATCTCACGTTGGCACAACTAAACTTCCAAACCCAAAATAACGATGAAATCTATCAGGACCCTCCTTGTCTGTTGGATTGGCGAGATCGAAGTCCACACATCAGAATAATCGGATGTTGGTGCGACTAAAATTCTGAAACCCGAAGTTGCAATGTGATCTGGACCGTTGGATCAAGGAAAGTCCCGAACCATTGATCTGACATGAACATATTAACACAAGGAGTACATGGGAAATTGATATTCCCTAAGAGCCAATCTCAAAAGAGATAAGTGCTTCTCAGAAGCACAGATGAGTTCCAAGAGGGGAACTTGTTTCAATTTCATAAGATCCGAAGGAAAAGAGGAAGTTGAGACCCATATATCAGGGCTCACAGGAGGTATATCAAAGGATGAGGCCTTCGGAACATATGAAATCTTCTAAGTCAGGGAAGAAAGTGAAAGCTTAGGAGGAGGAGCGATAGTGGTCGTTGGATCGATCACTGTGAAAGATCTGGGCCATTGAAATTCACGTCCAGACAATTAGAAGAGTGTGTAGGAGGAGATAAGATCTGGGCCTTCATATGTGAGTGCAAGGACCAACAACCATTGGATCCAGGAAAGTTGCACGAAGGTTAAACCCTTCGAAAGTATACAGGAGAGTAGACTTTTCCAAGTCCCGAAGTTTTGAAATCATCGGAACCGTCCATCATTAGGACTAATAGGTGGAAGCAAAATATGAGAGTTAGAAAACTCATATATTGGAAGATCGGGGATCGGAAGAGTCAAGGTGGACTCACATCCAAATACCTGAGACACGAACTTGTGATTTGATCGCAGTCATTGATCGAAGAGAAACTATGGATCGTTGATCTGACTATATCAAAATATCGGGGATTGGAAGAGTTAGGGTGGAAACTAATACAGGTGGATATTGGTGGCCACCCATCTTTTCCAAATGGCTCAAAACACTTTTCTGGCAATTTTGGCAATTTACTATTTTTAGCAGGTTTTAACTTCCGGGGCCATTTTAAGGGTCCAAATGAAGGTTTTTCAACATCAAGGTTCTCAATGATAGTCAAAGGCATAATCGATCCCCCAAAATGAATCTCCTCGACAGTACCTTTCCAACGAGCTATCACACGCCTAAAACAGAGATCGTATGCAAAAGTTACGACCCCGAGAAGTTGATGTACTCACTTACCCAAACGGGGCCCACACGAATTTTGGCACTTCATCTCCTAGGGTTAGGTTTTTGGATGTCTAGGACTTTTGGAATTCCTATTTATTGTAAAAAGGCCTTCAGAGCCTCATTGTAATCATCTTCTTGCAAATGCGAGTAGCCGTCACATCTCTTCTCAGAGATAAGATGCCACCATTCTAGCGAGTCTTTCACTCTGTATTTTTACAGTCTATGTACATTTCTTTCATTAAGAAATCGTGTATTACTATATATCTATGTTTATGGTTGCATCTCTCATACATTTTTGTTATATTATTGAATATCTGGAATATCTCTGTGCATTTCTTTATTATATCTCCGCTCTCATTTCATGCCGAAAATAATCCGGATCAGGCACACATCCAAATACCCAAGACGTGAACTCGTGATTTGATCATAGTCGTCAATCAAAGAGAAACTGTGGACTGTTGATCTGACTATATCGGAAGATCAGGGATCGGAAGTGTCAAGGTGGACTCACATCTAAATACCCGAGATGCGAACTTGCAATTTGATCGCAGTCGTCGATCAAAGAGAGACTGTGGACCGTTGATTTAATTATATAAAAATATTGAGGATCGGAAGAGTCAGGGTGGAATCACATCCAAATACCCGAGACACAAACTCACGATTTGATCGCAATCATCAATCGAAGGGAGAGTGTGGTCCATAGATTGGATCTTGGAGGGAGTTCGCATATCAGACTTCAGAGAGGAAAAATGAATTGCCCTCATGAGATGCGAAACACGAAGTCTCGAAGCGCTTGCCCAGGTTATCGCCCAACATCTCAATCGAAGGATCCTAACGGGAGGAGCTAGTACCTAGAGGACTCCTCAATCAAGAAATCAGAAATCAAGAGTATTGGGTCTGGCCCATAGAAAAACACCCGAGGTCCTAGGTCGCGAAGCGCCTTTTGAGATAGGCACGTGGTCACAGCTGGTGGTCACGTGGAGGAAGCTTGCACCTGGTGCTAGTTCGCACAGGTGAAGTCTCACAAAGACCCATGGATCGATTTATTATAGATTCCAGTAGGGAACCAAAGAGCGGCTTCAACTCGGGAATTTTGAAGGTCCATTGACCAAGATTATAGACCATGGATGGAGGATTTGACTAATTGAGAAAATAAATAAAAATATTTTTTTTTATTTATGCCCCATCGTGGGTGTGTTACAAATTGGTATCAGAGCATGGTTACATCACTTGGCCTTCTTTGTCTCATGGATGAGTCACTTAAAAACTCTATTTGGACTACTCTCAAAATATTGACACTCTACCTTACCTTTTCTCAAAAGTATGGTTAGCAATTTTTATGAGGAAAAGAATGAAACTTTCTACTGTGTGTATACATTTGAGAATCTAAACTATGTATTGTTCATAAACTAATAGACTGTTAGCTAACAATAAGTGTTTTGTCATCACTTGAGCAGTCAGTAAACCCCGGGAAAGATTCAAGGAAAAAGGATGGTGACGTATCATGAAGTGGGGGATGGCTCCCACAATAGAGATGAAGAATATGATGAACAAAGGGCGGAGGAACCCCCTCTGGACCTGGCTAAAACTGTAAGGAGCCTCGGGCCCGAATTACAAAGTTGCAAGGCCGACAATGAAAATTTAATAAAAGAGAAAGAAAAGCAAACAAAAATTAACGCAGTCTTGCTACAGAGATTATCCGACATACAGAGACAACTGCAACATGAAACCGCAACCAATCATGTGGACCGACGACATGAGAAGAGAAGTCAAATTCCACCTGATATCTAAAACCATGAACACACTAAGATAAGTACATAAAATAAGGTCAAACCTGGAGCTAGGGGACACACATCAGTAGAGTCCTCAGGAAAGGAATATGACAACTCCCAAGGATCTTCTAGTAGTGGAGCTAGCTCACATTCTCAAAGGAAAGGAAAGAAGTGGAAGCATTCCAAAAATCATGACCCTGAAGAGTTCAAGAAAGCCAAACCACCCTCTTTTGATGGAGAGATTAAGAAGGGAGAGGAGGCTGAAGCTTGGCTGCTTGGTTTGAATAAATCCTTCAGAGTCCATGACTACTCTGAAAACTTGAAGGCTCGAATATCCATGTTTAACCTGAATGGGAAGGATTCCATTTGGTGGGAAGACCTTGGGAATGTGAAAGGAGTCCATGAGAAGGAATTGTCATGGAAACAGTTTGAGAAATACTTCAGAAAATAGTACTTGTTAGAGAAATACATGGATGGAAAGACTAAGGAATTATATGAACTCTAGCTGGGGTAGCTCACCATAGATGAATTCGCTAATAAATTCCTTGAACTACTGAGGTATGTACCCTATATAAAATATTAAAAGGTAAAAATGCAGCAATTCATTAGTGGGTTACCTCAGACCTACCGAGACATGATTGAGTTTGACGAACCAAAGACCTTAGAAGAAACTATCTCGAAGCCGAGGTATTGTTATGAGCAGTTTGGGAGTAAGACAAGACCTCAAGAGGGATGGAAGAAGAGGAGTAGTTCGGGATTCCAGAAGAAGTAGTTTATATCCTCAAGGTTTAAGAACCATGGAAAATATTCTAGAAGGAGACTTCCTACTAGAAGTGTATATCATCAAAATTTCCCCTCTAAAAGTGGAAATAAACCTTTTAAGATAGTCCCGAAAAAGACTGATAACCTAAAGAGGTAACCCTTAAAATGTTGGGGTTGTGGAGAAGATCATTGATTGAGGGACTGCCCACACAGACAATAGAATAGTAAGAGAGTCTACAATATCCAAGAAGCTAACACCGTCAATGATAACGATGTGGCTAGAAGCATGCCACGAATTTATGCATCCTTGGACAATAATCAAGCCTACCACCAAGCTTCAGTAATGGAGCTAGAAGGTATGATCGCCAACCATCTAGTTTCTATTTTAATTGACCCTGGTTCTAATTTGAGTTATGTGGCCCCTCAGACTATTGATCAGTGTGAACTACAACAATTTAAACATGTTAAGCCATGGTTGGTACGACTAGCCATTAGGACCAAAAGAAAAGTGGTTGAGGTCATACCAACTTGTCAATTCATCATGGGTGGATTTCCCACCCAAGCGAACCTTAATATACTTCCCCTGGGATCTTATGACTTGTTGATTGGTATGGATTGGTTGGCTTCTTATAAAACTAAATTGGAATGTTATCATAAAAATTTATAATGTGTAAATGAAGAAGGGAGGAAAATGACCCTCCAAGGTATTCAGAAGCCTATCTCAGTGATACAAATATCAGCTCTTCAAATGAAAAAGTATTGCAGAAAGGGGTATTCCTTATATGCCATACAGGTACTGGAATCTGTTGAGAATGAAAAACCAAACCTAGAGGACCACCCCATATTAAGAGAATACAAGGACGTGTTCCCAGAAGAGGTACCAAGTCTACCTCTGATAAGGGATATCGACTTCTCGATAGAACTTACCCCAGGAGCGGTACCAACATCTAGGACGCCATATAGAATGAGCACGCCAGAACTGGTTGATCTCAAGCTACAATTAAAGGAGATGATGGACAAAGGCTACATCCGACCCAGTGTATCTTCGTGGCGAACGCCCGTCTTGATTGTGAAAAAGAAATATGGCTCACTCTGACTGTGCATAGATTACAGACAACTCAATAAGACAACCATAAAGAACAAATACCCCTTACCAAGAATCGATGACCTGTTCAACCAATTGGGAGGTGCTTCCATCTTCTCGAAGATTGACTTAAGGTATAGATACCACCAAGTCTGGATTAAATATGAAGACATCCACAAAACAACCTTCAGGGCGAGGTATGGTCACTATGAATTCGTGGTGGTGCCATTTGGGTTAACCAATGCCCCCACCACTTTTATGTGCTTGATGAATCATGTACTCAGCAAATTCCTGGACAATTTTTTGTTGGTTTTCATTGATGATATCCTAATCTACTCCAAGAATATGGAGGATCACAAAGAACATATTATACCTATACTTCAATTACTAAGAGAGCATCAGCTCTACGCTAAGTTTAGTAAGTGTGATTTCTTTCAGAAGCAAGTACATTACTTAGGCCATGTCATTTCTAAGGAAGGGGCGGTAGTGGACCCTGAAAAGATCAGATCTATTATGGAATGGCCTACCCCTAAGGATGTATCCGATATTAGGTCCTTCATGGGCCTAGAAGGATACTATAAAATGTTCCTAAAAGTGTTTTCCAAGATTGGTTGTCCAATCACTGCCCTTCAGAAAAAGAGGATTAAATTCATTTGGACATAAAAATGTGAAGAAAGATTTCAGGAACTGAAATACCTCCTAACCCATGCACCCGTGTTGAATATTGCAGACCCGGATAATGATTTCCTCGTGTGTACAGATGCCTGCAAGGAAGGACTCAGAGGAGTCCTTATGCAAGAGGGACATGTAATTTTCTATGCGTACCAAAAATTAAATGAGCATGAGATAAATTATGTGACCCATGACCTAGAGTTGGCGGCCATAGTACATGCTTTAAAAATGTGGAGGCACTACCTTCTGGGAAAGAGATTCATGCTTATGACAAACCATTGTGGGTTGAGGCACCTATTTGATCAACCAAAACTCAATGCCAGTCAAGCTAGGTGGATGGATCTCCTTAGTGAGTTTGATTTAGAAATAAGACACATCAAAGGAAATGAGAATAGGGTGGTTGATTTCCTCAACAGAAGTATAAAAATGATTCATCTAAAAGTAGTATGCACATGTGAAACGGATGTCAGGGAAAGAGTCAGAAATTCATAGGAGATATATGCATTCTTTAAGATGGTGACCTCATACCTAAGACAAGAGCCTACATGGCTAAAGTAAGACGACTACCAAATGCTCGAGGGAGGGTTGTTGACTTACAAAAAAAGATTGTGTATTCCAAACTGTGACGACTTGAAGAGGTTCATAATGGATGAACTGCATAAGAGACCATATACTGGTCAACCAGAATATCGAAATATGATCACGACCACTAGGAAACAATTATATTGGCTTGGGTTGAAGAACGACATAGCTAACTATCTAGCTAAGTGCCTAGAATGCCAACAAGTTAACGCAGAACACCTTCACACAACAGGACTATTACAACCCTTGCCAATACTAGAATGGAAATGGGAAACCATATCCATGGATTTCATCACTGGATTACCAAATTCGACCAAGTAAAATGATGTTATCATGGTCATGGTGGACAAACTGAGTAAGTCTGCTCATTTCATCCATGTCAGGTCAACTTGCAAGGCAATAGATATTGCCAACATCTTCATGAAGGAGATATTCAGACTGCATGGCATGCCCAAGGAAATTTGTTGGCCCTTGACCAATTTTTGTGAGATCCTTGGTCAAGTTTGACCTATTTTGGGACTTCGACAACTTGTCGAAGATGGAGCACAAGACGAAGTAGAGATCGCAGGATCTCGGCCCCTTTTTGGGTCCTTTTTGGGATTTGGGTTATGTAACGGGTATGGGATGTCAACCCATGGGTTTACCCATGTTTAGGCCTATTTTGTAAAGTATAAATAAGTATCTAGGTTACATAATTAGGGGGGGTGATAAGCTAAGTGCTAAGTGAAAGTATGGTTTGTATATGCTCTATGCATATTGTGAGAAACTTGTAGAGCTAAGTGCAAGTGGTTGTAACAGACTATGAAAGGCTTTGTGCTAGACCTAGCTCAGGGAGGGAGGATCTGGCGAGGTGCACGCAAATCTCTTGTCCTATGCGGAGTAGGTTTTTGGTGGCTCTATGCATGTAGATAATTGATTGAAACTAATAAAGAAGAAGAGTTGGTGGACGTAGCCCCAGGGTGGGGGTGAACCACGTAAATACTGTGTTATTCTTCTCTGTGCGATGTTCTGATGTGTTTATGTCTTTACTTGCTAAGTGATTTGATATAGATAGATAGATATGTGTGTGCTTTGTGCTTATGATGACCCTGGATGCTAAATCTTACCTATGTGAACTTACTTAGTGCTCGAATCTGCTAAGATATAATCTATTTCTTTATGCTAAGTGTTTAAATACATTAGATTAGGGTGAATGTTGTGATGCTCTATTTTCTTTGCGTAGTAGATATTGGTTAAATAATGATGAAATAACGGTGCTAAGTGCTCTATCAAGTATTATAATCACAAATATGTGTCCCAGATAAGGTTGTAAACTCCTGAGTCCTGCAACCACCCCTGCCTCTACCTCAGGTGAGACTTCATCTTCTTCACAGGTGTTGTCGAAAGGGTCGATAGTTAGGGTTTTGTTGGTGCGTTGTTGTATCATTTAACCCTGGGTCTGCCCCTATGCCAACAAATGGTTCCGTTGTCGAGACCTGAAACTGTGATTGCTGGGAACTGAGGAAAAAGAAGCTTTGTGCAAATATCTGAACTGAAATTGTGAATGCTCTGTGTGTAGATATGTTTCTCTAGTGCGCAATACTCTACTTAGTTTGACAAACTCTGTGCTAAGGAAAAGAAGTCTGATTTGAAGAAAAGAGGTAAGATCTAAAAGCTTTGTGCTCTGTATAAGTAAGATAAGTGGAAATTTTTATTTCAATAGTATGGATCTAGGTATGTTTGATAGATTTTATCCTAGCTTGAAAACTAGGGTATTAATAGATGAAAGAAGATTTGATATCAGTAGATATTATAAG
Organism: Picea engelmannii; assembly: GCA_009831015.1. Classification (NCBI taxonomy): domain Eukaryota; kingdom Viridiplantae; phylum Streptophyta; class Pinopsida; order Pinales; family Pinaceae; genus Picea; species Picea engelmannii. The sequence goes on along the minus strand of ML803442.1, from coordinate 93,596 downwards.
AATAGTGAAAAATATGTTATACCTATGCATAGAAAGAATGGTTGGACTAATAAGTGTATGCAGGATCTTAGAAAGAAATGTTTGCATGTTAGCTACCATGATCCTAGCACGCAGTATAGGAAATGTTGGGGATCATTTAAAAAAAAAAAAGAGGATTAACCCTCTGTTATAGTTGCAGAAGACCGGGACATGTTGCTAAGGAATTCCCTGGGAGAAGACCTAGTTGTCTTTGTTGTAAAGCTATGAACCATGAAGTATTGGATTGTCCTAGAATGATTGCTAAGATTAAAGAAATGAACATGAGACAAGAAAACCCTAGGGCATATCCAGAAACTAAGATTATGGTAGAACCCCAGAAAGAATCAGAAAAAAGTATTGCTACATATGAAAGAAACCCTGAATGACCACCGACATGTCAGATTATCAGAGATCTTCAAAGAAAAAGAATGTCTTGAAGCAAGAATAGGATAATTCTACATTGACTTTGTTCTAGATGAGGAAAAACAGGTGAATATCATGATAGAGAGAACTTGGGAAGCTATAAGGAGGCCTGCTATGATTCCTTCATTAGGAGGAATATGACTATTCAAAGGAAAGATGATAAACCTATGTAGAAACCTCACCCGGATACCTATGAATGCCAATGGAACTTCGACAGAGGAAGATTTTGAGATTATTAAATTTATTGAGAACAATGCCCCATTTACTATGCTACTAGGAAAACCTTGGATTGAAAGAGATCAAGCCAAAAGGCAAGAAGAAGAAGAAGTTTTAGAGCAGAAGAAGCAAGAGTTAAAAGAATTCATGACTAGAAGGATCACACACTTGATCAAAGAACATAAGAATAGATCAAAGTTATTTAACACTAGAGACCCGGATGTCGAAGTTGCAAGAACACTATAAGACCCACAGAAGATTGAAGTACCTATTCTAGATAAAGAAGAAGGATCACCCTCGAATCTTAGGAAATAATCTCAACAGTGTGAAGTAACTATGCCAAAATAAGATAAGAATCAGAACATAAAAAGGCATACCGAGACGAAGCTCACTGGGAAGAAGGCTAGAAAGTGAAGTAAGAAGAGAGATAAGATTGACAAGTTGCAAAAGGTTCCAAAGGGAACCTCGCAAAAGGAAAATTTGCAAAATTGGAGCTCCGTCGGGATATCAGAACAACGACACATGGAAATTCACCATGGAGAAGCAATATAGTCATTGGGGACATTATAATCATTAGACCAACGCTCCGAATGGGTAGAAAGACATTTATGGAAAGACAACTCACCATTCGACCATTTGGACCGTGCCATAACGGATAGAACAAAGTTAATGAAGGCTTCATACCCATTGCAAGAGACCCATTACCGAGTTACCTATTTATCCCATCGCGCGATGCATCGAAAACACTTTTTCCAACCGAAAGTTTTAGTCCGCAGAATAAGTTGATTTTTCACAGTGATCATCACGCTCTTGCTCTCTATCTTATTACTTTGTCTAAGTTACCCTCTGAACCTGATATTTCTAACCCTGAGCATGTATGTTGGATGAGTTGAGTGTTGGAAAGAAATTTTTTGAAGAAGTTCTGATCGACCTCATGACTGAAAGAGTCATGTCGATGTCTATAGGTGTACAAGCATCATCGATGAGAGGACTCCCAGCCTCTTCGTCAACTGCTCGCAGAGCCAGACCATCCCAACCACCAGATGAAAAGCGAACCAAGAACAGGGATGATCTAGCGAATGCCAAATTGATCTTGACCATATTACTTGCCTATATACCACCTCTAAGCAGTGTAGTAAATCGAGACTGTGTGCCCAGAGATTTCGAATACACATTGGTTACGACGTACCTCTCCAAGGGGATACACGCAGTTTAAGCAGACCAAGATAAGATTGCAGCGTTGAAATTTAGTGACTTCAACCTCGAATATCATAAAGTCTATAACATCCTCGCCCCACATAAGTACCTGACTAGAACTAAGGGGAAGAATTCGACGATAATCCCCCAGTGTTGGACTATGAACCTCGCACAATACACCCTATTGAACGTCATGAAGATTCCCCACTTTGGTAGACACCAGGAAGTCAATGCCTGTGTCAAGTTGTTGCTTTCTTGTTACCATGGCGACTATTTGTGGCTAAACCACAGTATAACAGTTGATCTGACATTGATCAATCAGATCGTGAGCTTGAGTATGCAAGGACCTAATCCACAAGATTTTTACCCAGGAAAAGACATGGATCATGATCTAACACAGAATATCAAGGACACTTATGGCGATATCGAGAAGAGAACACGAGGCTACAAGTTAGCTTCTATCCAAAGTGGTGCAGTGTGCCTCCCCTGTCAGTTGATTACAGGGAAGTATGTAAGAAATAACTGACCTACCTAAGTCACTGGTTTTGTAGTCGACCTCGCAGGGAAGTGCGCAGAAGGCCTTCATATGAATTGGGCGAAGTACCCGGCGAACTAGTTGGAACTCTACTGCAGAGAAGCATAGGATCAAGGATATGAATTTCATTTCAGCTGACTCTTGATACTTATAGAGTTTATTGCCTAGGAGATTCTGGAAGGTGCGATCTTCCTAGACATCAATCCATTTGAACCGTTGGCCACGAAGTTCACTACACTGTGGTATTCAAGCGACATGAATAAACAGTGGCAGTCAAATGTTATTTTTCATACCTACTACAATCAGCTGAAGATAGACATACAGTCTAAGCCTTGCATGACTTCGAACACTCTACACTGCTTCAGACCTTTGATGAATTTCAGCGCATATCAACATTTATTTACATCACAGCACGCATCAATGAACAAAAGCAACAACTTCAATCCTACTATAAGATGACGGAGGAGGACTTGGAGGAGATCACTAAGGACTGGTCGGCAGACCTCCTTATTCCAGCAGACCCTACAGATATATCCTACATCGACAACCCAGAAACTGCGTAGGATACACCAAGACCCAGTAGGACAAAGAAGACCTAAGAGGTCCAAGAGATAGACAGCACATCCGTGAAAACTGCTTCCATATCACCAGAGCGAAAAGGTGATGGCCAAGAGTTGAATGAGAAAGAGGTTGAACAGAAGAAAGGAGACGAGATTGATCCCCTGAATAAGAGGAAAGGTTCACCTCTGAAACCTTTCTCCTGGAAGAAATCAAAGGCCACCATGACCAAGATGCAGACTGTCCTCACCTCCGATGACTTCGACTTCCTCATAGCATCCCTGCAAGATGCTTTTCTAGAAATTGCAGAGAAACAAGAAGCAAAGCAAGAGGAGATGTATGATTGAATTGAAACTGAACTCTGAGGGGTACAACATGCCCTACAGTCCATCCATGTAGTCTCCACTGCGTCGAGAGAACCAGAATTGGGAGATGAGCTAGCTCAACTCCACCACCTAGCCAATACAGTCGAAGCCCTCCTTGGATGAGAACAAGAAGAAATAGAGCAAGCCACCTAGGCTTTGACACAAGTACAAGGAGTACTCATAGAGAAATGTAGTGTTGCAGAATAGGAAAAGATTTCTCTCCAAGCGAAGTTTCATGAAGCAAAATCACAACTACAGCAAGAAAAGGAATAGTTTGTCACAGAGCGCCTCGAAGTAAAAGAAGTATTCAACAAAAAAATTCACTCTGTGACAGTCTTAGAAATCAAGGCAGAAGATTGAGTTACATAGTAGGTGAACCAGCTCGCAGAAGCCATCCAGTGGCTACAACAATGCATAGCAGATTTGGAGCTACACACTCTACTTAAGACCCCACAAGATGTAAGAGACCAAAGAGAAGCAACCGCCAGGAGCACAGTTGAAAGGCTAAAGGCTCTTACCCTAGAATGTAAGAAACTCACTGATTGCAGTGCCCAGACCTATGAACAACTCACGAAGAACCCGAAACTGAAGGAACTAGAGTCGCAACTCCAAGAGGCGAACTATCAAGCCAAAAAGATACAGGTGTATTTGAAGCCCCTGTCAGTTGTGGAAAGAATGAAGCGATCCCAAGAGCAGCGGACTGCCCAACAACATATCCACACTATCCAAAGAAGAGTTATGGAAGTAACTCAGAAACTCCAACCTGTACAAGATAAGGCCTATCAATTGTTTACAGAGGTAGAAGGCCAAGGATAAGAGCTAGAGTAGATTGTCACTATAGATGAATAGCATCTAGAGGGACCTATCAACAATGCAATCATCCAAGATTTCACTGAACAAGAGGTTGTAGCACAACAACAAGTCGAAGCAGCTCGAGCCAAGCTTGAGGCATTCAAAACAGAACTATTCAAACCAGAGTGACTCGGGACGAGTCACAGGTGAGTGTTGGGGGTGTGTTGGCCCTTGACCAAGTTTTGGGAGATCCTTGGTCAAGTTTGACCTATTTTGGGACTTCGACAGCCCGTCGAAGATGGAGCGTAAGACGAAGCAGAGATTGCAGGATCTCGACCCCTTTTTGGGTCCTTTTTGTGATTTGGGATTATGTAATGGTTATGGGATGTCGGCCCATGGGTTTACCCATGTTTAGGCCTATTTTGTAAAGTATAAATAAGTAGCTAGGTGACATAAGTAGGGGTGGTGATAAGCCAAGTGCTAAGTGAAAGTATGGTTTGTAGATGCTCTATGCATATTGTGAGAAACTTGTAGAGCTAAGTGAAAGCGGTTGTAACAGATTGTGAAAGGCTTTGTGCTAGACCTAGCTCAAGGAGGGAGGATCTGGTGAGGTGCACACAGATCTTTTGTCCTATGCAGAGTAGGGTTTTTGTGTCTCTGTGCAGGTAGATGACTGATTGAAGATAATAAATAAGGAGAGTTGGTGGACGTAGCCCCAGGGTTGGGGTGAACCACATAAATATTGTGTTATTTTGCTCTGTGCGATGTTATGATGTGTTTATGTCTTTACTTTCTAAGTGCTTTGATATAGATAGATAGATCTGTTTGTGATTTGTGCTTATGATGACCCTGGATGCTAAATCTGACCTATGTGAACTTACTTAGTGCTCAAATATTCTAAGAGATAATCTATTTCTTTATGCTAAGTGCTTAAATACATTAGATCAGGGTGAATGTTGTGATGCTCTGTTTTCTCTGCGGAGTAGATATTGGTTAAATAATGATGAACTAATGGTGCTAAGTTCTCTCTAAAGTATTATAATCACATATCCATGTCCCAGCTAAGGTTGTAGACACCTGAGTCCTGCAACCACCCCTGCCTCTACCTCGGGTGAGACTTCATCTTCTTCGCAGGTGTTTCCGAAAGGGTTGGTAGTTAGGGTTTTGTTGGTGCATTGTTGTAGCATTGAACCCTGGGTCTGCCCCTGTGCCAAAAAAATTGTACCTGACAAAGATAGCAAATTTACTTCAAACTTTTGGAAATCCCTAATGGTCGGTTTTGAGACTAAATTGTTGTTCAGCCAGAAAGAGTGAACCAAATAGTAGAAGCCATGTTAAGGATGCATGTAATGGATCAGGCTAAGAAGTGGAAAGACTACCTACCATTCGTAGAGTTTTCCTACAACAACAATTATCAGGAATCCTTGAAGATGATCCCTTTTGAAGCCCTCTATGGTAGACAGTGCAAGATTCCAATCAGTTGGAGTAACCTAGTGTACAGGATTACAATCAGACCCGACATGCTGAAAGAAATGGAACAACAAGCGGTTCAAATAAGACAAAATATGAAGATTTCCTAGGATAGACAGAAAAGCTATGCCAAAAGAAAGAGAACTCCCAGAGAGTTCAAGGCTGGAGACCATGTCTATCTCAGAGTTAAACCCAGGAAGAGCTCTCTGAGAATGGGATCCTATGCCAAATTGGCACCTCAATATTGTGGGCCCTTTGAAATCTTGGATAGAATGGGACCTGTAGCCTATAGGCCAACACTTCCTCCCACTATAAAGGCACATAATGTTTTCCATGTTTCAATATTGAAGAAATATGTACATGATGTTAATCGTATAATTGACTAGTCTGTGATCTAGGTGGAACCAGAGGGAGAGTTCCTGCCAAAACCCCAATGTATACTAGACAGGAAGGAAACCTCACTCAGGAACCAAACCATTGCATAGGTCAAGGTGCAGTGGAAACACTTTGGCCCAGATGAGGCTATGTGGGAAGTGGAAGATGCCATGAGACAGGCATATCCAATTTTGTTTACTTCTGTACATACATATCATGTTGATAGCTAGAACATCGAGGACGATGTTCCTTTAAGGGGGAGGGAATTGTAACATCTTGTTTCCCCTAGTCTGTAAATGTAACCATATTGGCCAGGGAACTATGGAAAACTCAAAGGTGTGAATGTTTGTTTTGATGAACCTCTAAATAAAAGGTCGATGAATGTAAATTCTGTTATTTTTAATAGAAAATAGATACATATTGCATTACTATTGTGAAGGGGATGTGCTAAGAGAGACCACGATTTCTAATGAAAATGTGGTGGAGGGAACCCGGAATGGTTGCATTAACCTCCACTGAACCAACACCATGTTGGATTTAAATTGGTGAAGATCAGAATCACCCTCTGACCAAAAATGAATTCACGTCAGGTTGGTAGGTGGGAAGGCCTCCTCAAGAGTTAATGAGGGGATGGGGCAGACTACCCATATGAAAGGCTTTCAAACCTGACCATGGACAAGGGAATTCGATCAACACACAATCTTGCTGATGAAGGAAAGAAAGGAAGCATGGTGTGGGCAGAGGGGATGGGGGAAGAAAATGGATTTATGATCACAGAGAATAGAGATAGAGCTAGGAGAAGGAGAGTAACCTTTGTCCTCAGCTATTCCTGTATTGGGATAAGGAGAGTAACCTTTGTCCTCAGCTATTCCTATATTGGGAGAAGGAGAGTAACCTTCGTCCTCAACTATTGTTGTATTGGGAGAAGGAGAGTAACCTTCATCGCTAACTTCTGTTGAGCTATAAGTAAGAGATTGAATCTCAATGCATCGTCACCTAAGCTCAAGGGTGGCCAGTGATAAATCCATTGGGAGTGATTGATCCTATGTTTGGGTGGAAACAAGCACCCCTCTCAGCAGTTCCAGTATGTCTTATGGTGTTGATAAGTGTTTTTATGCCTTGTGCTTTGAATTATAAATAATGGATGCATGCTTGTATTTATGTGCATGTAAATGGATTTTGTATTGAATGATTGAGTTAAGAGTATGCGTTCATTCCTTGAGAACTTTTACTTCTTCTTTATTTTTCCTTTATGCTCTAGTTTAATCCCTCTAAAGCACTTTCCCCAAGGAATTTCATATCGTCCTATAGTCGAGTGAATACTTCCCTAAATGCGGAGTTTGAATCCTGTAATCCCTGTGAGACGGAGTTCATTAAGCTTAGGAGAGGTAGTGCAGTTATGCACAGGCTCTCTGCAAGGTAAGCAGAGACCCAGAACCACATAATTTCTAGACTTGATGAAGGAGTTCAAGAGTTGTACAAAAGATCCTTCTATGTGTTAAGTCCAAGAGAAAGAGCATAATGCTCTTAAATCTTTCATAACTGACGAAGCTCAAGAAGGATAGCGAGAAATTCAAGTATCGAAAGGGAATATCCTTTCGTTTGGAAGTTGAACAAATGAGATCTTCTTGAGAGGATTCGAGGCCTATCACGACCGTTAGATTTGAGGAAGGAACACAAGCATTAGTGCCTCGACCTCTTCAACCTTCGCAAGTTCGAAGAATGTTGGTAATCATCGCGAAAGGGACGAATCCTTTGAGTTCTGAAACCCGAAGTCACGATGTAATCTGGGCCATAGATATAAGGATGTATCGGAACCCACCTCAATCGTTGGAACAGTGAGTTCGAAGTCTGCACATAGGGAGAATCGCACGTTGGCATAACTAAACTTCTAAAACCCGAAATCATGATGAAATCTAGACCTTAGATCCAAGGATCTATCAGGACCCTCCTTGTCCGTCAGATTGGCAAGATCGAAGTCCACACATCGGGAGAATCACACGTTGGCGTGACTAAATTTCTGAAACCTGAAGTTGTGATGTGATATGGACCATTGGATCAATGAAATTCACAGACCGTCAATTTGACGCAATCATATTAATGCAAGGCGTACATGGGAACTCGATATCCCCTATGAACCAAGCTCAGAATAGATAAGTGTTTCTCAGAAGCACAAATGAGGTCAAAGAGGTGAACTTGTTTCAAGTTTGTAAGCTCTAGAGGTAAAGTGGAAGTTGAGACCCGTATATCAGGCCTCACAGGAGGTAGATCGAAGGCCAAGGCCTTCAAAACATCTAAAATATTCCAAGTTAGGGAAGAAAGAAAAATCTTAGGAGGAGGATCAACAGTGGTCGTTGGATCGAGCACTGTGAAAGATCTGGGCCGTTGAAATTCATGTCCAGATAATTAGAAGAGCGTACAGGAGGAGATGAGATATGGGCCTTCAGATATGAGTGCGAGGACCAATAACCGTTGGATCCAGGAAAGGTTCACAAGGGTTAAACCCTTTGAAAGTATAAAGGAGAGTAGAATTTTCCAAGTCTGAAAGTTCTGAAATCATCGGAACCATCCATCGTCAAGACTGACATGCGAAAACAGATATGAGAGTTTGAGAACTCAGATATTGGAAGATCGGGGATCAGAAGAGTCAAGGTGGACTCACATCCAAATACCCGAGATGCGAACTCGCGATTTGATCACAGCCGTTGATCGAAGAGAAACCGTGGATCATTAATCTGACTATATCGAAAGATCGGGGATTGGAAGAGTCAGGGTGGACTCACATACAAATACCTGAGACGCAAACTCGTGATTTGATCGCAGTCATCGATCGAAGAGAAACCGTGGACCATTGATCTGACTATATCGGAAGATTAGGAATCGGAAGAGTCAGGGTGGACTCACATCCAAATACTTGAGACGTGAACTCGCGATTTGATCGCAGTCATCGATCGAGGAGAGACTGTGGACCGTTGATCTAACTATATCAAAAGATCAAAGATCGGAAGAGTCAGGGTGGACTCACATCCAAACACCCGTGACACGAACTCGTGATTTGATCGCATGTGTCGATTGAAGGGAGAGTGTGGACCATAGATTGGGTCTTGGAGGGAGTTCGCATATCGGACTTCAAAGAGGAAAAATGAACTGCCCTCGAGAGACACGAAACATGAAGTCCCAAGGTGCTTGGTAGTTGGGCCATGGGTTATCGCCCAACATCTCAATCAAAGGATCCTATCGGGAGGAGCTAGCACCTAGAGGATTCCCCAATCGGGAAATCAGAAATCGGGAGTATTGGGTCTGGCCCATAGAAAATCACCCGAGGAACAAGGTCGCGAAGCTCCTTTTTGGATAGGTGCATGTTCACACCCGATGGTCATGTGGTGAAGTCTCGCAAAGACCCATGGATTGATTTCTTAGAGATTCCAGTAGGGAACCGAAGAGTGGCTTTAGCGCAGGAATTTTGAAGGTCCATTGACTAGGATTAGAGACCATGGATGGAGGATTCGACTAATTGAGAAAATAAATAAAAATATTTATTTATTTATTTATGCCATGTCATGGGTGTGTTACAAATAAGGAAAGGAGTGAAGTGTATAACCAAGAACGAATGCTTTGTGCATGTTTTATTTTTCTTATTATGTTGAATGCTTGATAAGGAAAGAGTCTAGTCCATAATATTTTTTGCAAGGATGTCATTTTTTTTTAATTGAAATACAATATAAGTGCCATTAGGAAATTTTGAGTTCCATGGATCAAGAAAAAATACATTCATTGGAGCAAAAAATAAATTTTGCGTCAATGGTAGGAAACTTGAAATTTTCAACCAACATTACCTCCAATTAGATTAGTGAGTAAGTGGATGATTAAGTGGTTAGTGACTTGGTATGCTCTACTTCAACAACATTGAATACATGTAATACAATTAGTGTTATATCTAAATTTGTGGTCACGCCAAATTTTATTACACCAAGATGTGTTTTCTATAGCCCAATATGAGGGAGATGTATAATTCCTTGTGTGCTCAACATGAAGTTGACACATGAAATTTAAAATAATTATT